>PVHX01016890.1:0-41879 GCA_004024805.1 Geosciurus inauris
CCCCTGAGTTCAATCACCAGTACCAAAGAAAAGAAAAAAAAAAACAAAGTTTAACAACTAGGAATAAAGATAAATTCAATAGTTTAATCCAGGACTGTTGTATAGGAAGGTTTTGTTGACAGGTACAGTGGTATATGCCTGTAATCCCAGCAACTGGGGAGGCTAAGGCAGGAGGATTGCAAGTTAAAGGCTAACCTTGGAAATTTAGCGAGAGCCTGTGTCAAAATAAAAAGCAAAAAGGGCTGGAGATGTAGGTCAGTGGTAGAGCACCCCTGGTCTCCAGTATCGAGAAAAAAGGAAAAGAAAGAAAAGAGAGAGCTTTCCAGCTTTGTCTTCCTCCTCTTGTCACCTTTGTGTGTCACACTGAGCCCTGGAAGTACCAATTTACCTACATCCTATCACTTTATTGCTTTGAATATTAAAATAACCCTGTAGGGCTAGGGCTGTAGCTCAGGGGCAGAGTGCTTAACTAGCATGTGTGAGGCACTGGGTTCGACCCTTAGCACCACATAAAAATAAAACAAAATAAAGCCATTCTGTCCATCTATAACTACAAACAACAACAACAACAACAACAACAACACTTGTAGCCCTTTCTCCTCTTTCCAGCTGCCTAGAGAACCAGACTGGCAACCTCCCTTGTTCACCTCCACCCCTGTGCCAGAACAGGCACGTGACCCCAGTTCAACCCCTGACTCCAATTCCTCAGGTTACCAAGAGCTATTTTGGGCAGTGGAGACCAGTATTCCCCTCCTCCCCTCCTCTGGGCCATATAGTAGCTTAGCCCTTCCTGGAAGATCCTTCATACCCACACCCAAGCAGACAAGTTCAAATACCATATCCATCTGATCCTCAGCTACCTTCATTTTCTATTTCCTTAGCTTCCTTCTTTTTCCTCTTCTTAGTCATCAAATATTAAGGGCCTGTTTTCCATGTGCTGATATGCTAGAGCTGAAAAAAAACCACATTTTTTTTTTTTAAGCAGTACTGGGAATTGAACCCAGGACACTACCAATGAGCTACATTTCCAACTCTTTTTAATTTTTTATTTGGGGACTGGGTCTCATTAAATTGCCATGGCTGGCCCTTGGGATCATCCTGCTTCGGCCTCCTGAGTTGCTGGAATTACAAGGCATGTGCCACTATGTTCTGTTAAAAGAACCACTTAATGCATACCTTTTCCTTTTGAAAACTCAAATTCTTTTTATTATTATTATTATTATTAAGAAATAAAAATCCCAGCCAGGCGCGGTGGTGCACACCTGTAATCCCAGCACTTCGGGAGGCTGAGATAGGAGAATCACGAGTTCAAAGCCAGCCTCAGCAATGGTGAGGCACTAAGCAACTCAGTGAGACCCTGTCTCTAAATAAAACACAAAATAGGGCTGGGGATGTGGCTCAGTGGTTGAGTACCCTTGAGTTCAATCCCTGGTACCAAATAAAAAATAAATATCTCAAGCAATATACTGTGTTAGGAAGAAAATCTCTGTAGCGCATGCCTGTAATCCTAGTGACTCGGGAGGCTGAAACTGGAAAATCACAAGTTTGAGACCAGTCTCACTCAGCAACTCAGCAAGACCCTAAGCAAGTTAGTGAGACCCTGTCTCAAAAATAAATAAAAAGGGTTCAGGATGTGGCTCACTGGTAAAGAGTCCCTGGGCTAAATCCCCAGTATCCACCCCCACCCCAAAAGCCTCTGGCTAACAAGGAGGTTAAAAATTCATTTAGAAATGACAAACATTTGTATTTCATAAAAATATAACATGAAAGGAGAAACAAAGTCTATGTAGTTTAAACCAGATTGTGGCAATATAAACTAAGTATTTAAGTGTTCAGGAGAATTGTTAACCAGGGAAGACTTCCTAGAAAAGTTTTAAGAAATAGTTGTGGATTGGGGTTGTAGCTCAGTAGTAGAGCACTCGCCTAGCACACATGAGGCACTGGGTTCAATCCTTAGCACCACATATAAATAAATAAATTAAATAAAGGTATTATTTCCATCTACAACTAAAAATATTTTTTTAAAAAAAGAAATATTTGTGCTGTTTTATTTTTGCAGTGTTGGGGATCACACCCAAGGTCCTTACTTGAGTTAGACAAGCACTGTTACTGAGCAACATCCCCAGCACTTAAGCAAAATTTAAAATTTTATTTTCAATACGGTAAAAATTTTTAAAATTCTAATTTTTTCCTGTGTGTGTGTGTGTGTGTTGTGTAGGGGATGGAACCCAGAACCCAGGGCCTGTTCATGTTAATTAAGCACTGTGACACTAAGCTACATCCCCCTGGCTCCTCAAAATTCTAAAAAGTATATAGTGATAGGTAAACCCTCTTATTCTTCATTTCCTTTTCTCTAGTTTTTTTCTCCAAAGAAAAGCACTGTTACCAGTCTTGAGTGTCTTTCTAGCAGGAATCAAGATATTAAGGACTGGGGTTGTGGCTCAGTGGCAGCACATTTGCCTACCATATGCGAGGCACTGGGTTTGATTCTTAGCACCGCATATAAATAAATAAAATAAAGGTCCATTGGCAACTAAAAAACATTTTTAAAAAGATAATGAAGGCAAAGGAGGACTTTTATATCCTTTATATTTATTGCCCCGACAGGGGGATAACTTGCTATACGTTTCCCCAAAAGTGTTTCCTTCAACGTATTGAGTTGCTAAGCTGTGAACAGGGCCCTAAATCACCTTTTATAAATTGTTTCAATTTTTAAAACTCCACTTAATTCCCTTCCCCTTTCTGGGCTGGGATGTCCTCCAGTCAGTTGTTCCCTGATTGGCTGCTCCAATTGGATTGCTTCCCCAATGGGGGAAGGGAAACACCACCACTCCCGCCCTTTTATGGGGAGAAACCGTTGAGTCTTTTGAAGTATAGTCACCTTACCGCCTTAACCTGCGCGTTTAGTAATTAGGGAACTGAAAAGTTCCCCTTGTGGTGACCCTTCTGGTGGCCTTGAAGGCCTTCTCCCGTGGCCTCTTTGTGGGTTTTTTTCCTGCAACAGGAGAATGTTTCCTCCGATTTCTCTCTGCAGTTTGAACATTTCTTCTGTTTCCTTTCTACGCAATTGTAATCTCGCTCAGTGGAGATGTGCCCCTCTGGGGCTACTGCCATATATGATCCCCAGATCTCCACACCACAGTTTTCCTTAGTCTGCTGGCTATTTTGGTGGGTGGAGGCGCTGTCGGGAGGAGTTAGCTCGGCCAGGGCACCGTGGCTGGGCGAGATCGGGCCAGCCGTTTAGTCCTCAGGTTGGGCGGCACTTCGGCACGGAGGCCGCGTTTCCGCTACGGTGTTGTAGGGGACCCTTCTGGACGCCAGGCTGGAGCGGAGAGCACTGCGCAGCCGGCTGGGGGAGCCGAGAAGCCTGCGCGCGGGGTTGGGGCGCCGGAGCGCTCGGGCCGCCAACGCGGGGCCAAGGGCGCTGAGGCCGCGGGCAGCCTGCGAGGCGAGCACCCTGCGGCCGGGCCCAGGACCGCCGCCAGGGAGCGCTGCGGGCTCCCGCTCGCCCGCCCCCCGGTAGGCGGGGCTGCGCTCTCCCCGCAGCAGCCGCCGCAGCCGCCGCCTGGGCCGCCCCGTGTCCCCGGTGGAGCCGCCGCCGCCGCCGCCGGGATCTCGATGCGGACGGAGCCCGGGCCGGGCCATGGGGATCCTCAGCATCACGGACCAGGTCAGCCCTCCTGTCTTTCCCTGCTTCCTCCTTCCAGGGTCCGGCGTCGCCGCCACGCGAGCCCGGGGATGTGCGGCCTAGGCTGGGCCCGAGACCCGGGCTCCCGCGGCTCCCACCCCGCCCCACGCTGCGCTTCCCTCAACCGAGCCGGTGTCCTTGGGGGCCTGGCGACCGGCGGAGGCACCCCGGGAATCCGCTGCAGCCAGGACCCCCAGAGCAGAGCCCCTCCAGCGACGCCCCCCTCCAACCTGGGTGCTCCCCCACCCCCCGGTTCCGTTCCGGCTCCGGCCCGCTGCCTGAATGCCAGTTCTCCCTGCAGCCGCCCCTGGTCCAGGCCATCTTTAGCCGAGATGTGGAGGAAGTGCGTTCCCTCCTCTCGCAGAAGGAGAACATCAATGTGCTGGTGAGTTGGGAGCAAGGAGGATGGCAAGCCCGAAATCCGGCCTTCGGTGTTTTGGACCCCTCCCCAGTGGGGCGGCTCCGTATCTTCTCTGCTCTCATGAGGCCGCTGCTCTTCCCACCCTGGGAGCCTGTTCTGCATTTGGGGTTAGAGAGCAGGTCAAGATTGGAGCATCGATCAGTAGGGATGGGGATGCCCAGAAACGGTGTTCTCTTCCGAACCATCGGGGTCTGCAGCGCCCCCACCCATCCTGGAAAAAGGAGAAGGTTTCTCGGCCAGTGGCCCTGACTCCACCCTCCCAAGATTCTTGCCTTTGACTCAGTACTGGGATTTAGGATGCAGCAGAACCCATGGGAAGAGATCGTGGGGAAGGGCCTAGATCTCAGACTTGAACTGAGGTCCTTAATAGTTCCTCGCCACAGCCGCTCCTCTTTTTCTGATTTTCCAGGACCAAGAGAGGCGAACCCCATTGCATGCTGCTGCCTACGTAGGCGATGTCCCCATCCTCCAGTTGCTACTGATGTCAGGTGAAAGTGTGGAGCTGGAAGGTGTGGCATCTAGGGAGGGAAGTAGAAGGGAGGAGTCTTTTTTCATATTCACGGTTGATCTCTGGTGCTTGGTCCAGGCGAGGCTCCCGTTCCATCCAGATTCCCTAGCCTGATCACTGGTTTCCTCCTCCTTACCTCCTATCAAAATAGGAAATTGTATCCCTATAGGTGCTAATGTCAATGCTAAGGACACACTGTGGCTGACCCCTCTTCATCGTGCTGCTGCCTCCCGAAATGAGGTATGAGCTTCCCACATCCTTTTACCTTTCCAAAAAGGAGTAGACTAAAGGTGGAACTTAAGGGTTGGAGAGCCTCAATTCTTTTGCCTTACACACTATTCTACCCCAGGTAGGGAGGAGACCGGAACTTGGCTCCTCCCTTCTACCCCTAGAACTGGCTGAAAGGGGGCCTGAGTGCTGCCAGCTGATGTGACGTCAGGAAGAGCTTAACACTGGGCTGGCAGACTGCGGGGGCCCTGCTGCCAGGCCTGAGTGACTCATCCTTCCCTGGGGGGCCACCTTGAGTCTGATCCCCCTCTAGGCACCAGATTTCTTTCCTTATGGTGGGGGATGGGGATAGTGATCTATTGCCTCTCAAGCAGCATGAAAGTTGCCTGCAGAGGGGCTAAACATACCTCATCAGTGGAGTCACCATAGTGCCATCAGTTCTGAAGAGAGGGAAAAGGAGATCTCCACTTGGATTCTCCATCACTTTCTTGCCTCCACCCACCACGTAGAGGCTGAGGTCAATGGGAATGAAGTGGGTGGTGATTAGGAGGGGCATTTTAGTGTGAGTTTTGGAGAGAAACCAGTATCTGTTTGCTTATTGAGGTGTGGAAATTATTTTGGTGCCTGTGGAAGGGCTAAGGAGGGTGTTTGGGCCATTAATGTAAAAGGAACATTTATTTTTCCTGGAAGTAGTGGGGGAATTTGGATGTGGAATCTACATGTGTGGATTTGCTTAGGGTGGATGTGCGAATGAAGGTTTTCAGGGGCTTGGCTGGGGTGACTTAATGAAGAGGAAGGGGTCCTTGTTTTCCTCAGGAAGGTAAGGACGATTTTTAATCTCTGAGGAGATCCAGGAGATGGGAAGTAGGTGTAGAGAGGCTAGGAATGTTGGGAAAATGAGAAGGGACTGTGTTGGGGGGATGGGACATATGTGCCATGCTGACCTGTTCCTCCTTTTGCTTCCTCTTGTTTTATCTCCTGCTTCTCTTCTGTCTTGTCTCTTGTCCCCTACCCCTCCACAGAAGGTGCTGGGGCTGCTGCTGGCACATTCAGCAGATGTGAATGCCCGGGACAAGCTGTGGCAGACACCACTGCATGTGGCTGCTGCCAACCGTGCCACCAAGTGTGCTGAGGCTCTGGCACCCCTGTTGAGCAGTCTCAATGTGGCTGACAGGAGCGGGCGCAGTGCTCTGCACCATGCAGTGCATAGTGGGCATCTTGAGGTGAGAACTAGGATTACTCCAGGCCCAGCTTTCCCTTTCCTTTCCTCCCTACTTACCTTTCCCTGCTTCTGGGCCATCAGGCCTGGGGGAGAAGCAGCCCAGATAGTTATATAAACACTTGGGCTCAAGCTGCCAAATGAATGGTTGCACTTGATTAAAATCCTTCTTTTTTTTTAATTGGTTCTGAGGATTGAACCCAGGGCCTCTTGTGTGCTAGGCAAGTGCCCTACCACTGAGCTACATACCCAGCTCCTAGATTGAAACTCTTGACTTGGCTTTCTGGAGGTTGCTAAACCATCTGAAGCTGCATGGAAAATACTTATATATATGACTTTTTCTGGATAGATAGAACATGTTTTGATGTATTTTCAAAGACTTGTAAGAATTTGAGAACCACCAGAACCACCTGAAGAGATTTCCTCAAACTCAAAGTTGAGTTTCCCCTCAAACTTCTAAACCTATCTGGTGTCTCCGCCTTAGTTTCTGCTCCCACTGTTCTCTTCCCTCTAGTCCTCTAGATTGTTCTAGGCTGTAAGTCCACCTATTCTTGAGATGAGAGACCTCTCCCCTTAGGTAGGTTGAGGGCATGAACTTGGCTCTGTGTCTTTTATATCCTGATACAGACGGTGAACCTGCTCCTCAACAAGGGAGCCAGCCTGAATGTCTGTGACAAAAAGGAGCGGCAGCCTCTGCACTGGGCAGCTTTTCTGGGTGAGAGAGAATACACAGGAAAAGCAGGAATTTGATCTTTAGGATTCTTAGGGCAGGGATATGGGGTTTACAGTCTTTGGAAAGAGAAGCTTAGGGTTCACACTCCACTTCTTTGAGAATGTCTTCTCTTTTCCTAGGACATTTGGAGGTCCTAAAACTGCTGGTGGCACGTGGAGCAGACCTTGGCTGTAAGGACCGCAAGGGCTATGGGCTGCTCCACACAGCTGCAGCCAGTGGCCAGATTGAAGTGGTGAAGTACCTGCTCCGGATGGGGGCTGAGGTCAGGGTGCTGAGTTCTGGGGCTGGGAACTAAGGGCAGATAGTTGAAAGTCGGAGTCTGTTCTAGAGATTGGAAGATGTTGGGGTAGTTCATATGGTTTTAGGAGGTTGGGAGGATGTAGTGAGAGTGTCTGAATAAAATTATATAATTGTAGCCGGGCGCGGTGGCTCAAGCCTGTAATCCCAGCACTTAGGGAGGCTGAGACAGGAGAATTGCGAGTTCAAAGCCAGCCTCAGCAATGGCGAGGCGCTAAGCAAGCAACTCAGTGAGACCCTGTCTCTACATAAAACACAAAATAGGGCTGGGGATGTGGCTCAGTGGTCGAGTACCCCTGAGTTCAATCCCCAGTACCACAAAAACAAAAACAAAAACAAAAAAAAAAAAAAAAAATTATATAATTGTGTCTTCATTCTTTTGGGTCAGAAACTTGAGGGTACTGAGGCAGTTGGATCTCTGGGACTCTAGGCTATATGTGCCGCTCCATTTTGTTTAAATGGATATATGTCTTACCCTCACTTCTGGAAATCCAGATCGATGAGCCCAACGCTTTTGGAAACACAGCTTTGCACATTGCCTGTTACCTGGGCCAGGATGCTGTGGCTATTGAGCTGGTGAATGCAGGAGCCAATGTCAACCAGCCAAATGACAAGGGCTTCACACCACTGCACGTGGCTGCAGTCTCCACTAATGGCGCTCTCTGCTTGGAGCTGTTGGTCAACAATGGGGCAGATGTCAACTATCAGGTGCTTGAAGTAATGAGGCTTAAACAGTGGGGAGAGGAAACTGGTTCTCGGGGGTCCTGATATATTTGGATTACTTTCCTGGGGACTTTACCACTTGCCTGTTGGGCTGAATAGACCTTGCAGAAACTTGGGAGAATATGGACTGAGGAAATGCCATATGACCCCTCCATCCTTAAAGATGTATCCTTTGGGAGGGTGAATAGGACATTCTTTGTGCTTTGCACTGAAAAAAAAAAAAAAACAAAAAAAACTTGCCATGTTTCCACAGAGCAAAGAAGGGAAAAGTCCTCTGCATATGGCTGCCATCCATGGCCGTTTCACGAGATCCCAGATCCTCATCCAAAATGGTATGGACTCAGACTTTGTGCTCTCTTCTCCTTTTCCAAGGAACTCATCTCTAGAAACCCCCTACCTTCTTCCTTCTACTCCATCTTCTAGTTAGGATAAGCACTTGAAATTCAATCCTGCACAGTCTCCTAAGACTTAAAAACAAACAAAATAACATGTAGAACATTAGTCTGGCCTAACACATAATAAGCACTCCTGTGGTACTAACTGAGTTTGTATGTGTGTATCCCCATTTCAGGTAGTGAGATTGATTGTGCTGACAAATTTGGGAACACACCACTGCATGTGGCTGCTCGCTACGGACACGAGCTGCTCATCAGTACCCTCATGACCAATGGCGCAGATACTGCCCGGTGAGTCAGGGTCCTGACCCCACTTTTGGGCCACTTCAAATCTACACATGGTGCTCACATCAGATTTGTAGGCACACAGATGCTTGCCGAAGGGAAACTTGGGGAATCTCCTACACTGATTCCTAGGATCTTGGTGGTGGTGGGTCACAGAAAAGAGGTTTGTTAACTGGATATGGTGGCGCATGCCTGTAATTCCAGATACTCAGAAGGCTGAAGCAGGAGGATCACAAAGTCCAGGCCAGCATGAGCAACTTAGCCATATCATGTGTCAAAAAAATAAAAAGGGCTGTAGTTCAGTGGCAGAGTGCTGTGTAGCACATGCAAGGCTGGGGTTCAATCCCTAGTACTGTGGAAAATAAGAAAAAAGGTCTGTAACTGGTGCCACTCGACCCAAGGACTGAGTCCCTCAATTTCTTCCTAGGCGCGGCATCCACGATATGTTCCCCCTGCACTTAGCTGTTCTTTTTGGATTCTCTGACTGTTGCCGGAAGCTTCTTTCCTCAGGTATGTGCAGACAGACTGGGGCTGGGCAGGGGGCTGGGGAAGAAGAGGCCTCTCTGCTCAGTGTTCTTTGATGCAGTGTGTGGCTGGTCTGCCCCTCCAGGTCAGCTGTACAGCATTGTGTCTTCACTCAGCAACGAGCACGTGCTTTCAGCTGGGTTTGACATCAATACACCTGACAACCTTGGCCGCACCTGTCTTCATGCTGCTGCTTCTGGAGGGTGCGTTCTCTTTCTTCCCCAGCCTTGAGAAGAGTAGAGGAAGGATCTGAGCCTCCTACTGCTTCCCCAGCTCTATTCCCCTCTCACAGTGAGGGCAGTTGCTACAGCAAGAGCTGTCTACTTCCCTCCTCTGAGCCCTTCCCTTGGCCTGTTGTGAGGCTCTTTTCCCCCTCATCTTCCTTTTAGGAATGTTGAATGTCTTAATTTGTTACTGAGCAGTGGAGCTGACCTGAGGAGGAGAGACAAATTTGGAAGGTAAGTTAATATGTGTAGTACAGATGCAGGGAGAATCTGAGAGTGGTGCACGGTTGTTGGGGGACTGTGGGAGGGTGTTGCAAAGTAACTTTGGGCTGCACATCTGGTTGCATTTGGATCTCTCCCTGGTTCCTTCACTCTTTCTTCATCCATTCCCCAGGACCCCACTGCACTATGCAGCTGCCAATGGTAGCTACCAATGTGCAGTGACACTGGTGACTGCTGGGGCAGGTGTCAACGAGGCTGATTGTAAAGGCTGCTCTCCCCTCCATTACGCTGCTGCCTCCGACACTTACCGGAGGTGAGGCTCCCAGTTTGGCCTTTTCCAACCCCATATACCTCCCTGTGCCACCCCAACTTCTTTACTCTCTTCCCTAGAGCGGAACCCCATACTGCTTCCAGCCATGATGCTGAAGAGGACGAGCCACTGAAGGAGTCCCGCAGGAAGGAGGCCTTCTTGTGAGTAACAGAAAAGACCCCTGGGATGTACTTTCCACAGTGCCAGCCCTGCCCCGTCATTCTCCCACTCTGCATCTCTACCACCATGCTGCTGCAGCCCCTGTTATCCCATTGGTCAGCCAGCAGCTTGTGTAGTGCACCTGGGTGTAGGTGAAGTCAAAATATTAGAGGAGCCGGGCGCGGTGGCTCAAGCCTATAATCCCAGCACTTAGGGAGGCTGAGACAGGAGAATCTCGAGTTCAAAGCCAGCCTCAGCAACGGTGAGGTGCTAAGCAACTCAGTGAGACCCTGTCTCTACATAAAACACAAAATAGGGCTGGGGATGTGGCTCAGTGGTCGAGTGCCCCTGAGTTCAATCCCCAGTACCAAAAAAATATATATATATTAGAGGTAACTGAATGGAAGGGCTTCTTGAGAAGAATGGGAAAGCTAAATACACAAAGTCACTTGCTTATTCAACAAGCCTTAATTGAATATTTAGAATATTTACTTACTAGCTTACTGGATACTAAGGATAAGTGATCATTTATTTATTTATTTGTTCATTTATTTATTTATTTTGGCAGTATTGGGATCAAATCCAGGGCCTTGCTCATGCTAGGCAAGCATTCTGTCACAGAGCTCCACCTCTAGTTAGTATAAGGATCAAAGATGAATTTATGGGGCTGAGGTTGTGGCTCAGTGGTAGAGCGTTTGCCTAGCATGTGTGAGGCACTGGGTTCCATCCTCAGCATCACATAAAAATAAATAAAGGTATTGTGTCCATCTACAACTAAAAAAATATTAAAACAAAAATATACTCACTGAACATAGTGACGCACACCTGTAATTTCAGCGGCTCAGGAGGCTGAGGCAGGATGATTGTAAGTTCTAAGCCAGCCTCAGCAATCTAGCAATTTGCCCTTAGCAACTTAGTGAGACCCTGTGTCTAAATAAAATATAAAAAGGGTTGGGGATGTGGCTCAGTGATAACCCTGAGTTTAATGCCTGGTACTAAAAATAAACAAAAGAGCTAATCACCTGGGAAAATAAATATAAAAGGACACTTATTAATGTAAGAGGTTAATAATAGGGAAAACTAGGTGTGGAGTATATGAAAAGTCTGTGATCCTCACAGTTTTTCTGTAAATCTAAGACTGTTCTAAAATAAGTTTATTTTTTAAAAGGCACTAAAATCTAGGTGGCTTATCTCTTAGTGAACTTTGGCAAGTTTCTTAACCTCACTGTGCCTCAGTTTCCTTAATCATAGTAGTGATAAAAATAGTATCTAACTCTGAGGATCATTATGACTTAAACTAAGTACGAAGTGCTTAGCACAGTACTTGACATATAGTGCTAAATACCTTATTATTAGTGTTGCAAGTAAGGTTATAACAAGGGTGCCAAAGGAATACAGAGGAGGAAGCAACTAAGCAGGTAGGTCGGGAAGTTCTTACAGAAGAGAGGAGCTGAATTTGCAATGCTTTGGATTTCTTCAGACAAGCCAGGAGGAGCAGGCCTTCTTAGAAAGGGCTTAACAACTCTGGAGGCAAGGCAAGCCTGTTGGCCAGCAGAAGGCTGGTAGATGAACAGTGTGCCCAGGTTCTCCAGGAGACTGTCCAGAGGATGAAGGAGGGCATTGAAGTCAGTGTCCCGGGGCAGACTTTGTGAAGAAAGTGGGTCTGGAGCTAGGGTTGAAGAATGGACAGGATTTAGAGAGCCTGCATAGAGCAGAGAGTGGCCTGTGTGTCTCCCTTTCCCCTCTCTGCCTCCCAAGAACTGTGTTCTGGGCTGGGCCTGACCCTGCCTCACAATCTACTCCTGGCTCCCCAGCTGTCTGGAGTTCTTACTGGATAATGGTGCAGACCCCTCCCTGCGGGACAGGCAGGGCTACACAGCTGTGCACTATGCAGCCGCCTATGGCAACAGACAGAACCTCGAACTGGTATGTGTTGGGACCTAGTCTGGGGAAGGGGAGGCTGGGCCAGGGCCCACAGTCTATCTTTGGATTTGTAGTTCTGAAAACAAGGGGCAGTTGAATCAGATGTGGTCTATAGGTCCAGGCTGTGAGTGTGGGCAGGTGGCAATATCTTGGGAGTTCCAGAATCTCAGCACCTGCTTTCCTGTCCATTCCAGCTCTTAGAAATGTCCTTTAACTGCCTGGAGGATGTGGAGAGCACCATTCCAGTCAGCCCTTTGCACTTAGCTGTGAGTCCCATGTCTTTTCCTCTTGTCTTCCTTGTCCCTTCTTGCTCCCAGGCTCATACAAGGGTCCTAGCACTTGTGATTCCATCCTTGCTTCTGCCTTCTTGTGGGGATTTGGCAAGCAGAGGATGGGCACAGTGCAGGAAAGATACCTGAGGGGCCCAAGGAGCTTGTGGAGGACTAATGCCTAGAGCCTCTGCCCTACGAGGCCCAACAGCTATATCTGTTGGTTACTTGCACCACTGTAGGCCTACAACGGTCACTGTGAAGCCCTGAAGACACTGGCTGAGACGCTGGTGAATCTGGATGTAAGGGACCACAAGGGCCGGACTGCGCTCTTCCTGGCTACTGAGCGAGGCTCTACTGAGTGTGTGGAGGTGCTTACAGCCCATGGCGCCTCTGCCCTCATCAAGGAGCGCAAGCGCAAGTGGACGCCCCTACACGCTGCTGGTTAGTACCAACTTCGGGCTGCAGCTATCCCTTTACCATACCAAATCCCTCCTGAACAGAGTTAGGACTGAGAGTGGGGTAGGGCAAGGAGGATGAAAATTTAAAAGTCCTGATTTGGGGATGGGGCTGTAGCTTAGTGGTCGAGCTCTTGCCTGGCATGCGTGAATCACTGGGTTCAATCCTCAGCACCACATAAAAAAAAATAAAGAAATAAAATAAAACTAAACTAAACTACAACTAAAAAAATTTTTTTTAAATAAAAGTCCTGATTTGTAGCTTCCTACCCTGGAAATTTCTCCCTGTTACAGGCTTTTCCATAACCTCAACCCTTGAGTACATTAGGCTAACCTGGCCTCCCTCTTTCCTGATGCTGTCCTGACACAGGCTGCCTTTTCTCTTAGCTGCCTCTGGCCACACTGATTCCCTGCACTTGCTGATCGATAGTGGGGAACGTGCTGACATCACAGATGTCATGGATGCCTATGGACAGTGAGTGTGGGCAAGGGGAAGGGTGCAGGTTTTCCCATCCTTGCTGGACCCTTACCCTTTTTCCTGTTCCCGCTGTAGAACCCCACTAATGCTGGCCATCATGAATGGCCACGTGGACTGTGTACATCTGCTGCTAGAGAAAGGATCCACAGCTGATGCTGCTGACCTCCGAGGCCGTACCGCCCTCCACCGTGGGGTGAGTGAGCTCCTTACAAACAGGCCTCAATGCAGGGATAATAGGAATTGCTGCAGCAGGCACAAGAGAGTCTAGGACGCAGGCCAGGTTTGTGTGCCTGATGGGCCTGCTGTTTGCTCTGCAATGAGTACCTGACATCCCCAGCTAATTTACCTGATGACCCTGCTTTGTCATTACATGTAGTCACATGCTCACCACCCAGATGTGCCCAAGATACCTTGCTATCCCTGTACCGTTGAGTAATGATGCCACCACCCAGATCCTCTCCACAATCATCTGTTCTAAAACTGCCTCCTCTTCCCCAGGATTCTTTTTTCTTGAATGGTGTCTCCCTCTGTTGTCTAGGCCACCCTCAAACTTCTTGCCTCAACCTCCCAAGTGGCTGGGATTATAGGTGTGCCTGGTTTTCCCACAAGATTCTTTAATCCCTCATTCTCCTTATTTTCCATTTAGTCTTTAATTCCAGCTCTCCAGAATTAATTTTGGCCATCTTGTCTGTTGTCAGAGTCAGGGAGGGAGAGGTTGATCCCTAATTTAGAATCCTTGTTTTAGAGACAGCATCCGGAGACCAGAGACATTGTCCTTATTCCTGAGCCAGCCCCCAGTGACTGACCAGTGGAAAGGGAGTGGTTCCTTACTCTAATTCCCACCTGTGTTCCCTGTAGGCAGTGACTGGCTGTGAGGACTGCCTGGCCGCCCTGCTGGACCATGATGCATTTGTGCTGTGCCGAGACTTTAAGGGACGCACGCCCATTCACCTGGCCTCAGCTTGTGGCCACACTGCAGTACTGCGCACCCTGCTCCAGGCTGCCCTTTCCACAGACCCCTTAGATGCTGGGGTGGATTACAGCGGATATTCGCCCATGCACTGGGCCTCCTACACTGGTATGGGTGGGCCTTTGGCAAGTGTAGGAGTGTATGTGACGTGTAGAGAAGAAAGGTTGTTTGTGGTAGGGGATCTGGAATGGAGGGTCAGAGACAGAGAGGACAGGACAGGTGGAGAGACCTTGCCATTTATCTCCATCACCACACTTTCCTTCTCCTACCCAGGACATGAAGATTGTCTGGAGTTGTTACTTGAACACAGCCCGTTCTCATACCTAGAGGGAAACCCCTTCACTCCTTTGCACTGTGCAGTGTAAGTCCCTTCCTCTGTGTCAGTCCTCTCTTAGGGCACTTTCATTTGGGCTTAGGGAAGGAAGTCCATCTGCCTTGTCCCTCGTGATGATTCCTCCTCCCTCTCCCCCAGAATTAATAACCAGGACAGCACCACAGAGATGCTGCTGGGAGCTCTGGGTGCCAAGATTGTGAACAGCCGAGACGCCAAAGGACGGTGAGTGATGGAAGACTTGGGGAGAAGCCTTAGTTGCTCTGGCTTCCATGTTCTACCCAGGCAGATGAGCCTTCGTTATTTTACTCTACCCTGGTCCCCCCAGGACCCCCCTTCACGCCGCTGCCTTCGCGGACAATGTCTCTGGTCTCCGGATGCTGCTACAGCATCAAGCCGAGGTGAACGCCACTGACCACACTGGCCGCACTGCGCTCATGACGGCGGCTGAGAACGGGCAGACCGCTGCTGTGGGTGTGTAGGGGCCAGCTGTGGAAGAGAGGCATTCCTGGGGATGTTTGTAGGATGGGGCAGCCCTGCCCATGGGGGCTGACTGGGGCTGGAGTTCAGGATGCAGGAGTATGTCTTTGGATATCTCACCCACTATGGGTGGAAAGCAAAGTATATGCAGCTAGGAGGGTGGAGAGTTGGGATGATGGCTGCCTTGGAGGGAGGCATCAATCTCTCTGTCCCATTTCCATTGTAGAATTTCTGCTATATCGTGGGAAGGCAGACCTGACTGTGCTAGATGAGAACAAGAACACTGCCCTCCACTTGGCTTGTAGCAAGGTATTGGCCTGGAGTTGGGTCTGGGGTTCATAAGGACCAGAGCTTGATGCAGGGGGCAGTTCTTTTTTGTTGTTGTTTTGATTTTTTTGGTACTAGGAATTGAACTCAAGGGTGCTTTACCACTGAGCTACATACATCCCCAACCCTTTTTATGTTTTATTTTGACAGAATCTCACTAAGTTGCTGAGGGTAGTCTTGAACTTTTGATCCTCCTGTCTCAGCCTCCCAAATCGCTGGAATTATAGGCATACACCACCATGCTGGGCAAGGAGGGGCAGGTCTTGATTGCAGAGAGGACTAGAGTAGAATTCAGGGTTGTCTGGCCTATATGACTGGTGGTACAGCTCCTTGTCTGCCTGCCACCCTCTTCATGTTTTTTTTTGGTCCTGGGGTTTGAGCTCAGGGATCCTTGACCACTGAGCCATATCCTCAGCCTTATTTTGGGTTTTATGTAGAGACAGGGTCTCACCTAATTGCTTAGTGCCTTGCCGTTGCTGAGGCTGGCTTTGAACTCGCAATTCTCCTGTCTCAGCCTCCCAAAGTGCTGGGATTACAGGCATGCGGCACCACGCCCAGCTCCTCTCCATCTTCTACCCTGTTGCCTGTCATGCTTCCACCTTACAAGTGTCTGCTGTCTGTTCCTTTCCCTCAGGGGCATGAGAAATGTGCCCTCATGATCCTGGCAGAAACCCAAGACCTTGGCCTTATCAATGCTACCAACAGTGCGCTGCAGATGTAAGTGCCTGGAGAAAGGGGCTCCTGGCTGGGGGAGGTAGGTGGGTGAAGAAGGCAGCCCCCAGGATATGGGGAACTCCCAGTATTTCTTTGGTGTCCTTGCTGCCTGCCTGCAACTGTCAGGGCAGCTCGGCCTCCTGCTGACTTGATGTGCTTCCTTTTTCTTTCTTTAATTCCAAGGCCACTCCACATTGCTGCCCGGAATGGTCTAGCTTCCGTGGTACAGGCCCTGCTGAGTCGTGGGGCCACAGTGCTGGCTGTGGATGAAGAAGGTGGGTGGGGTTTGGAGTCCCCTGCCTTTCCTGGGTTTGGGGTCAGGGACATTCTTCAGGAGGTGACTTCTTAACTTTGCTGTAAATGAGATTTTCTTCCCAAGGGAACTCTTGAGAGCAGGGACCCAACACCAGTACTCTGAGTCTCAGAGTGGAGTCTGATGGAACCAGGTGGACCCAGCATAGTCAGAAAGATCTCCCACATACCCTGGGCTTCTGACCCCATGCCCACACTTAGAATCTGCCTGTCAGCCTCATGGCCCTCCCCTTCCTTGATTACTGACCATTCTAAGTGCTTGCCTGCCTTGATTCTGGGGTCCAGGGGTGGGTAGATGGAGATCCAGGGATACAGAATCCTCTGCTTCAGTTCTACCTCTTGGCTCTGCAGGTCACACCCCAGCACTGGCCTGTGCCCCCAACAAAGATGTGGCAGACTGCCTGGCCTTGATCCTTTCCACCATGAAGCCTTTCCCACCCAAGGACGCTGTTAGTCCTTTCAGCTTCAGCCTGCTCAAGAACTGCGGCATCGCAGCCGCCAAGACGGTGGGTGGCTGTGGCGCCCTGCCCCACGGGGCCTCCTGCCCCTACAGCCAGGAGCGGCACGGCGCCATTGGGTTAGATGGCTGCTACTCTGAGTAGCTCCTCCAGTGTCCCTTCCCCTGCCGGTGGCTTGATATCTTATTCTATTTATTTAGAAAAAGTCTAAACATTTAGGGCACTTTAAAGGAGAACACGACTGGGTGGTGGGGTGGAGGGGGAAAGGAAGCACTGGGGAGCAGCTGCTTACCCCTTTGCCACACCATCCTGGCCTGGCAGGGGTCTGGGACCGACAGGGAGCACCCCAGGCCCTTGGTACCCCCAGGGCAATCCCTTCTGCCAAGTGTCCCAAAATGATTGCTAAATGCCTGGCTCCCCCTCTCTCACTCCATCTCTCAGTTCCCCCTTTCTGCTGCCAGCTCCCCACACTCTTCCCTCTGACTCTCCTTCTGTGTCCAACTTCCCTCTGCCACTACTGCCAGGCAGACCCCTCCTCTTCTTTCATACCCATCACTGCCTCCCTGCTTGGCCAGCCCCTCCATCCCTGCAGCAGTGAGAAGCCTTAATTTCTGGTACTGTGTGAGCACTCTGGGGGTGTCTCCCTCCCCCTTCAGGGGCAGCTAGAGGATGAGGGGGGAGGGTATTTAGCACTGGGGCCTGGAGCTTTTCCCCTACTCTGTACCCTACCACCCCTAAAGTTCAAATGCAAAACACTTGAAGCAGCAACTACTGTACCTGGGCCCCAATCCTGCACTCTCCCCTGGCTCCTCATATGCAAATCAAGGGCTGGTTCTGCCCCCACAGCCTGCCCCCCTCCTTTCCTCCCATTTCTGGCCTGGCCTCCTAACCACGCACTTTAACCTTGCTTTCTTTTCACTTCTTTTGGGAGAGTGGAGCCTGTGGCCATTCCCTCCCTGGCCCTTCTCTCCCTGAACTTTGAGGCTTGTCATGAATTTTTAAGTAAGCATTTTATCTTTTAGGGGAAGAAACAAATTAATTTCCTGCTCATTTCAAAACCACAGCCCTAGTATGTCCTCCGTGTTTCAGGCATGTGCTTGCATGTGTGTGGAGGGAGGGACTGTGTTCTTCCTCCTGTGCCCCTAATCCCAGAATTCCTTTATGTCCCCTGTCTGCCTCCATCTCCTGTCATGTCTGAGAGTAACCGCTACCCCAGTCACTCCTGATCTGAAGCCAAAGATGGTGGGAAGGGCAGGGCAGACTAGGGACTGTGGCCATGAGTTGGAGAGGCAGGCCTCCCTCCTGTATGAGGAGGAAGCTCTGATGGAGAGAGTGACATGTAGATACTGAGGCTTGGTCTCCTGCCTTCCCAGCAGGGGGGGAGATGGAATTGAGCTGGGGGCTGCACTGATAAGATTCCTAGAAGGTGCACCCCAGAAGCCAAACTGGGCTGGAGTGAGGAGGGGGCAGTTTTCTCTCTAAATGTAGCATTGAATCTGGCCCTGGTCCCTTCAGATGCTCTGTCCATCCATCTGCTAGGTAAACCTCTGCGTAGTTGGACCCACTCCTGTAGCCCAGTGTTCCCTTCCTCACACTCAATACCTCAGCCAGGGGCCAAGACACAGAACTTGAATAGAGGTCCTGCCCCACTACCCACTCACACAGTGCATCCTTGCCCAGTTTGGCTGTCATCAGTATTGTCCCCCAAGAACTGGACAGGCTTCGTTTACACAGTACAGGGTCTCCCCTAGGGAATCCCTCAGCCACCTTCCCCACCCAAGCTTGCTTTATTCACAATCTTCCCCATTTTTCAGTTGTGTCCCCTGAATGTCTTGCCACCTTTGCCAAGGGTGGGCTGAGGGGAGAGGGGCTGTCCCAGAGATCTCTCCCTCCCCACAGATACCCTTAACCTTACCTCATGCTGGTTCCCTGAAGCCTGGGGTGTTTGTCCAAGTCCTTAATTTTATTCATAGTCCCTTTCAATCCCCTGTCTCTTTGTGTCTTGCTTCCCTCAACCTTCAGATCCTAAACCATTTCAAGGCTTCCAAATGACCATTATTGGTGAGAAGGATTGTGCAGCTTTTAGTTTTTATTTTTGTTTTCAAAGCCAAAGGGCCTTGTGATGCCCCTCTTGCCCACCTCCCTTCATACCCTGTCCTCCCCTATACGACAATCAATGTGACCTCTCTTAAGGGCTGCTGCCCCCACCCCAACCCTGCTGGCTCTGCAAAGCTTGCCCCCTAACTTCAATTCTTTCTCCTAAAATCTTCCCATTCCACCCCCTCCCTTTCATTTTGGTGCTGGGAATTAGGTGGCGGGGGCACAGGGAGCAGGGAGATGGGTCCTGCGGGGAAGACTTGGGGTATCGGTCGTGTTCTCCTTTATCAATGCTTGGCAATGACAGGAAGAATCTGAGTATTTGTCAGGAGCCCCATTGTTTTGTTTTGCTAGATGAGATTTCTGGTGGCTGTGTGTTCCCTGCTGCCCTTCGGCACACTGTCAGCAGTGCTGGGAAGGTGGCAGGGAGTCAGTCCTCTGTCCCTCCTCATGTGGCTGTGAGGAGGTCTGGAGGGCAAACAGCCTCCTCTCCTTATGCCAAAGGAAATCCTGCACCCCAGCCCGAGTTCCCCAGTCCCTAGTGTTTTTTGAAGCATTTTGACCATTCTCATGGCCACTGCATATTTATTTTAATGTTAAGAATTTTTTTTAACCTCTTTGATGTAAACGGGTGTGGATAAGTAAAATAGGCAGAATGCCCCCCAATCTAAAGGGGGTAGGGTGGGGGAGGAAGCATCTCCTTCTCTTTACCCTCCCTTCTCCCCTCCCCCTCTCCCCACCGCAGCTCTAAAGCACTTGCTTCAAGTAATAAGCACTTTTGTGAAAAGGCCTATTTTAAGTGAGGACCCTGGGAGCAGCCCCAGGTCCCAGCAAAGGAGATGGAGCGAGGGCTACACAGGAGACAGATGTGTGAATTGGAGGGTGACATGAAAAGAGCCAGCTTTTAGTTTCTGATTTTGGGGAGATGTTTCTGATTGGGCGGTGGCTTTGGTAGGGTTGTGTTCTATCCTTCAGAAAAACAAATGGCACAAACTGTAGGTCCCAGGATGGACCAACAGACCTGGGTCACTGCCACTGTCCAGCTGAGACTGATGGGCCACCTCCCCCACCCGTGGCCCCCTGAGCCATAGGATTGCTGAGAACCACTGAATGTACAGCCCAGGTTGGGGTGGGGAGCAGCCCTTGGGGGAGGGGGCTTCTCCTTTTGTTTGGTGCTGTGGGGGGTGGGAGAGATGAGACTGAGGGACTGCCACCCCACATAGACGTGTGTTCCTCGGGGTGGAGGGGCTGAGGAGGGTCTGCCTCCCTCTCCAACCCCAGCCATGGCCCCTCTTCCTTTCTCACCCCTATCCGTTTTGACTGTAAGTCCAGCTCACCTTTGCCTTCAATATGTAACCAAAGGAAAACTCAATACTGTTTCCACCGCTGTCTGCCCACCTGAGCACCTTCTTACTCCCTGGACCTAGAAGGGGAGAAGAGGCTGGTGGTAGGATGGGTGGGGCCAGAGTGAACGGTTCTACAACTGTACCCCCAAACCTTCTCCGCGGTCTTAGAAGGGGTCCTGAGAGGCGGGGTGGGACAGGCTGGCGGGGCTGGGAGTAGGCACACTCTGTATCTTATGCACATGAGTGTTTCTTTGTCGAAATGACTCCAGTGACTATGCTCCAGTGGGGTGGCCCCTTCCTCCTTCCCTCTCAGCCATTTCTCACCCTCTCCCCACACCCAGTGTTCATCCCTTGCCTCCCCTTCCCACCGCAAAGGAAAATAGCCTTACAGACCCTAGCCCAGAAACCCTACTCCTGGGGCAAGCCAGTATGGGCCCCCATCCCGCCAAGTTTGAACCCTACCTTTTAAGAGGAGGGATAAGGAGCAAAGCAGCCCCTTCCCCTCTAATTGTGGTGGCTCCAGCCCTCCGCAGCCTTGACCCAGGTTGGACAAGGGCGGAGGTAAGGAATCTTTGAGGACCAAGCCCAGTGGTCTGGGAAAAGGGAGGTAGAGAGGGAAGGGTCTGCTTGGGGACTCCCTCCTCCTGACCCAACCCCTAGAGAAGCGACCAAATCCCAGAGATGGGAGGGAGCTAGGGTGGGGAGGGTCTGCTCTTTGAATTACTTGAAGGTACTGACTCCGAGGCTGCTGTTGCCCATATAGATGTGAGGGAGACACTGTCACTGCATTTGGGAGGGCAGAGGGTGGCGGGTGACCAGAGGATCTGCCCTCGGCCCTCGCTTACTCCTGCTAGGCCATTTTCCTGGGGAGTCGTAAGTCTGACTGCCCCAGGGAATGTGGGGAGAGCCTTCCCTCCCGTCTCCATCCTCACTCTGGGCACCCCCTCCAATTGCACTAAAGTAGCTGTTGTGCCAGTCTTACCCCACACCAGGGTGGGGCTCTGCTTCCAGTCTTTCCCCACCGCCTCCACTCCCATCCCGGACAATCTCCTTGTTCTGCTTGTATTCCTGGATAGCTCAGCTTTGTATGTGTGTGTTTTGGGGTGGGGGTGGGTCCTGGCTGGAGTGGGTTTGGCAGGGGTTCGGGAAGGGCTAGGGGAAAGATGGAGGATGAAGTCTCCTACCCCCTTCTCCAACTCCGAGCCACAGAAGCTTGGGAGGGAGGCTGCCTACTCTCGCTGCCGTGTGTCTTGCAGATGTGCCAAAATGGGGGTGGGTGGGAGGGGAGGGTGCCTGGCAGAGCAGCCCCCAGGGTGGCTCTCTCAAAGCAATACAGTTCCCCTGCCTGGGGGACGGCAAGACAGGGGAGAGGGTTGGGGTGGGGACCTGGGGGTTCCCTATGTACAGCTGTGTATATTCAGGGGTGTTCTCTGTCTGGTACCCACTGTGGGCATCTATGTGTGTGTGAACTTCCCCTTCCCCATGCCCTGCATGACCTGTGATGCTGCAGACACCACCATCCTGTGTGCAGGTGTGTGTTGGGGGGCACGGAGGGGCATGTTCCATGTCCTGTTGCACCCTCCACCCTGTGACCCATGTACTCGGTTGTAGGAAGTAAAGAGAACTGAGCACAATTCACTGGATTCTAGTTGAATCTTTCTCTAAGCAATTTTCCCATTCCTGCCCTTCTCCCTGCCCGGATCCAACTGTGGTGCTAGTGTTGGGGTCGGGGGTGATTAATGCTGATGGGCAGCAATAAAGGGCAGATCTGCCTAAATGCCTGCATCCCCAGGGTGCTGAGGGCAGCAGGAAAAAGTGGGGACCTTGGTGCATTTTGCCCCACCCCTCCCCCTCTTCCCTGGGCTAAAGCACAATGCTCTCCCTGAAGATTGATGCACCCTGCACCCCCCAGGCCCCTACTCATGTCCTCTCCCAACCTGCTTTGAGCCCTCCCACCACACCCTGGTTTTTCTATGCTGTTTTGGTGCAAGTACAACTGTCGTAGTCATGGCTTTGGGATGGGTTCTGTTTATTAAAATCCTATTGCTCCTACTGGCCCTGTGTCCCGCCTCCATTCCTGTGGTTGGGGGGAAGGAAGGGCAACCTGGACCCCTTGCCACTGGCCCCCATCAGCCATCAGGGACCAGGGGCAATAGCTGCTCCTCCAACAGGGCTATGGCAAGCATGAGGCTGCCCCCCAGCAGCAGCCCCAACCCCTGCAGTAGCACATGGAGAGTAGGTAGGGGCTCAGGAGGACGAAGCAGGGCTGGCAGCTGAAAGAAAAGAAGAATGTCACGATTCTGACTTTGTTTCTGACCTCCTTAACTCAAGAGGAAGGATGTCTAGTCCCTGCCAGAACACTTTCTGCCCCTTGTTTCTCAGATTCTGGCAGACCTGCAGGGCAACACCCTCCAGGATCTGGTGGTGTAGATGTCTGGGGGACTGATACTTCCCTTTCCTCCACACCTATCTCCCCACTTCCCTTGATTTCACTCCTGTACCCCACACCTCTCACCATGTCCACAAGGGCCACATAGAGGAAGACCCCAGCAGTGACCCCAAACACCCAGGGAGAGAGGGGGATGGGGCCCAAGCTGAGCCCCACCCCAAGCGCTGCACCCACAAGACCCAGGGCTCCAGACACGAGACTCAGCAGCAGCAGCCTCCGAAAGGACAGCCCTGCCTGGAGCAGCATTGCAAAGTCACCTGTTGGGGAGAGACGATAGGATAGGAGGGAATAAGCCAGTGCTACCCCTCACCTGTGTTTCCTACCAGCTTCCGAGTTCTACCCCTTGGAGGCCTCTCTTTTTTTTTTTTTTTTTTTGGTACTGGGGATTGAACTCAGGGGCACTTGACCACTGAGCCACATCCCCAGCCCTATTTTGTGTTTTATGTAGAGACAGGGTCTCACTGAGTTGCTTAGTGCCTCAACGTTGCTGAGGCTGGCTTTGAATTTGATTCTCCTGTCTCAGCCTCCCTAAGTGCTGGGATTACAGGCTTGCACCACTGTGCCCGGCGAGGCTTCTCTCTAGAGCCCACCCCACCCTACTGGGCCACTCCTACCCAGTTCATGGGGCAGCTCATGGCAGAAGACTGCTAGGGTAGTGCTGAGGCCACTGGAGAATCCATCGGAGAAGGCAGCACCTGGGGTCAGCAGGATTGGAAGTCAGCCCAGAAGAAAGTCTCCTTGGGAGCCAGTGCCTATGTTTGTCATTCTCTCATCTCCTCCAGCCGTCTTCTGGCCACAGCTGGTAACTAGGAACCCTAATCTCCCCTAGGATCAGCCTCCCCCACTGTTCCCTCTGCTCACACCTATAGCCAGCCCATCAGTGAGGTTGTGCAGACCATCTCCTAGAAGGACCATCCATGTGATGTTGGCACTGCTGCCACCCTGGTGCCTGTGACTGTGGCCTTGGTGCCCAGGGAGGGCTGGAGGTGGTGGGGACTGGCTGTTCTGCTCCCTCTGGCCCTGAGCACCTGGCTCTGCAGGAAGAAGGACAAGTGTTGATAGCTGCAAGTGAGGACTGCCTGATGGAGCCTGCTCTTCAATTTTCTCTTCTAGTCACCTGGAGCTGCCTGTAGGGGCCGAAGGGCCATCCCACTGCCATCCTCAGGGTCCAGGTTTGGTGTTTCGAGATCTCTTTTTCGCCTGCAGCATCTCTGAAATAGGAGGGTATCCCTCCTGGTGGAGGAGGCAGCAGAACTGGGGGATAAGGGGAATCTAGGCCACCAGCTGGGAAAAGTAACACCTGGTTCCACTTCTGGTACCTGGGGGTGTTGGCCTCTCCTCTTCCCAGATTGGCACCTCCCTCTGTTTCTTTTTTTTTTTTTTTTTTGGTACTGGAGATTGAAGTCAGGGGCACTTGCCCACTAAGCCACATCCCCATCCCTATTTTGTGTTTTATGTAGAGACAGGGTCTCACTGAGTTGCTTAGTGCCTCGCCATTGCTGAGGCTGGCTTTGAACTCGCAATTCTCCTGTCTCAGCCTCCCAAAGTGCTGGGATTACAAGCGTGAGCCACCACGCCCGGCTCCTCTGTTTCTTGTTGACTTGAATTTTGGGGAGGAGGCCATTTGGCCAGAAGTCGTGGGTCTGTGCTAGGAAGCCCCTACCTACTCTTGGCGGACAGGTCCTTCACAGTTAGGTAAACATCCAAGATCCAGAGGCACATGCTGCCCCTCACCTCCTGGCATGTTTAGCCAGTTCCTGGCTAGGACTGTTATGTTGGTAGGAGGAGGATAAAAGGGTGTCACTCACTGGTCGGAGACCTCTGTTCTGCAAAAGCCCTAGTGTGTTCTCCAGCATGAAGAGCAGGAAGAGGCCTCCAAGCACCGATATCCCTGGACCCAGGTCCTCCTCTGGTTGCCCACTAGATCCTGTGTGTTGCCCTCCTTGTGCCTAATAGAGAGGAGGTCAGGGCAGTCCCTGGAAACACCTATATCAAACAGCATCTCCCTCCCTTATCAGAGGCAGCCAGACTTCATTCATCCACTCTGCTGGAAGGCAGCTGTGGGCTGAAGCCAGAAGTCGGGGAGTGGGATGTAGAAACTGACAGAAAGGGGAGGGGATGTCCTATGGCCAAGAACATCTTGGATCCATGAAGGCTGGTTGTCACTGGGTCAGGGGTACAAGGAAGGGGCTTCACGTACATGCGGCAGCAGGTGTAGCAGCGCATCCCCACAAAGAGTGCCCACGGCCAGGGCCCCCAGGAAGCCCAGCAGAGGCTGCAATAGACGAGGTCCCAGGAGCCGCAGCAGCAACAGGGAGAGGGGGGCAGGGAGGCTGAGCAACAGGACTGCCAGGGCACTATGAAGCAGGGCTGGGGAGAATCAGGGGCTGAAGTTAGGCCAGGGCTGGACCCACAGACAAGGTGGGGCCCCAGTAAATCCCCTTCCTTGGCATGGGGTCTACTCCCTACTAGGACTCAGGGTACTCCCCATCCCACTCTCACCCACTGACCAGAGAGTAGATTCCCTGGAGGTGCTGGGGCCGGGACTTGGATGCACACACGGCTGTCGATCTGATAAAGCAGGGCTGGGCACAGCAGAGAAAACTGATGGGGGGTCAGAGGGGCAGCAGGGCTCAGTCCAAAATTGACCAGCAGCTGGGAGCCATTCAGACACTAGGCAGTTGAGGAGAGGGTCATACCTTAGGGAGACACTCGTAACTGACTCATATCTTTACATCTGTCCTTCCATTGCATGAACTACTGGGTCTCTTCTAGGGTCACCTTTGCTCACATTGGCAGGTACATCAGGGACTAAGGACAAGGATACTTATAATCAATATTTGTTAGTTACTAGTGATTATTCAATCCAGTGCAAATATTCAATTTGATACAAATTGGGTGCTAGTGAATACTGCCATCATCTCTCTCCTAAGTCCCTGGTAATTCTTTTTTTTGGTACCAGGAAGTAAACCGAGGGGCGCTTAACAATTGAGCCATATTCCCAGCCCTTTTATTATTTTTTTTAATTTTTAGTTGTTGATGGATCTTTATTTTATTCATTTATTATTTTTATGTGGCGCTGAGGATCAAACCCAGTGACTCACGCATGCAAGGCAAGCGCTCTACCACTGAGCCACAATCCCAGCTCCATCCCAGCCCTTTTTATTATTTATCTAACTATTTATTTATTTATTTATTTATTTTGGTACTGAGGATTTAACCCAGTGGTACTTGACCACTGAGCCACATCCCCAGCCCTATTTTTTGTTTTATTTAGAGACAAGCTCTCACTGAGTTGCTTAGTGCCTTGCCATTGCTGAGGCTGGCTTTGAACTCGCGATTCTCCTCTCAGTCTCTCAAAGTGCTGGGATTACAGGTGTGTGCCACTGCACCTGGCTCCTTTTTATATTTTATTTAGAAACAAGGTCTTGCTATGTTGCTGAGGCTGACTTTGAACTCGTGATCCTCCTGCCTCAGCCTCCCTAGATGCTAGGATTACAGGTATGTACCTCTGTGCCTGGCTTAATTTTTTGTTTTGAGACAGGGTCTCACTATGTTGCTTAAGGCCTTGCTAAATTGCTGAGGCTGGCCTTGAACTTGCAATCCTCCTGCCTTGGACTCCTGAGTTGCTGGGATTACAGATGTGTGCCACCATGTCTGGCAAGCTCTGGTAGTTCATTGGTTTGGTATTGGACCTGGTTAGACAACTAGAGCTATCCATGCCAGAATCCTAGAAGGGAAAAGAATCTGAAATGCGAAAGTAGGTGGTCGTGGTACACACCTATAATCCCAGCTACTTAGGAGGCTGAGGCAGGAGGATCAAAAGTTGGTCTTGCCGGGTGCGGTGGCTCATGCTTGTAATCCCAGCACTTTGGGAGGCTGAGACAGGAGAATCGCAAATTCAAAGCCAGCCTCAGCAACAGTGAAGCGCTAAGCAACTCAGTGAGAGCCTGTCTCTACATAAAACACAAAATAGCGCTGGGGATGTGGCTCAGTGGTTGAGTACCCCTGAGTTCAATCCCTGGTACCAAAAAAAAAAGAAAAAGAGAGTTGGTTTTGACCAACCTCACCTCAGCAACTCAGTGAAACCCTATCTCAAAATAAAAAAGGACTAGGGATGTAGCTAACCCAGCACCCCTGGGTTAGGTCCCCAGTATCAAAAAAAAGAAAAAAGAAAAAAAAGAAAAGAAAAAAAAATCTAAAATGCTATCTAACTTCCCTTTCAAAAACCCTGTCACATGTTATTTGGCTTGGACTTGAATGCTTCCTGCAATGGGGCTCTTGCTGGGCCTGTGTCAAGGTTAGGCAGCTTCATCTGCCCTTTGGGGTATATGGAACAGTGGAGTAAATTCTTTGTCTCTCTACATAGAGACAACCATCCACTCCCTGTAGGACTCCTCTCCAGTTAACCATACCCAGATCCTACCCTGGACTGCTTCTGTAGATTCTCTGCTTTGCCAAGTGTGGCCCCTAAACTGGGTCTTGGAGCCTTGGGTGTGTGCTCACCTGCTCTGAGCCCAAAGGCAACATCTTTCACTACTGGAATACTGCAATAACATATCCTAAGACCACATTATCACATTAGGATTTTCTCCCTCTCCCCTTTTTTTTTTGCATTGTTGGGGATTGAACCCAGGGTCTTGAATGCATTAGACAAGAGCTCTGCCACTGTGCTATACCCCAAACCCCGAGGGATTTTTTTTTTTTAAGTAACTATTAAATTACTGACTAAACATTTCAGGCCACCTAGTCCTGTGGCTTCTTCCCCATCTCTAGAAACCATCAAACTCACATCCTCATTCAGATGATCAGCCAATGAATGATCCAGTAGTAGAAGCCTGTGAAAGAGGCCCAGGCCCGAGGGGGCTGGCCCATGGGGTAAGTGAGGGGCTTTTGACTCTTCTAGGTCACTCCACCCTGAGGGATCTAGCGGCATCCCTGCCCAGATGTCCACACTCAGCTCAGGGTCTTGTGGCCTGGAATGGATGGGATAGCAAGTCAGACTCCCTGCCTTGAGAGTCTCTCAGGGTCCTAAGGGGAAGGGAGGGCCAGTCACTGGCTGGACTTCTGGGACTCAGAAACCCATGGCATGTCAGTCCTGGAGCAATCTGGGAGCTCTCATTTTATAGGGAGGCCTAGGAATGAGAGCTACAGGGATGAGGGGAGAGCCAGAAATGCTACAAATCGGGAGCCAAATCAACCTGAAGACATTGAACAGTGGGGCTAAGAATAAGGAATTTGGGGGCCCAGAGATTTGGAGGAGGCAAAAAGGCAATGAGGTAAGGGAGGCATGAAGGATACTAAGGAGTTGGGTTCTGAATAATTTGTAATTCCAGGGATCCATTCAAGGAAGCCAGCACTAGGCAACTGGAGACTGGTCTAAGCACTGAGAAGAGCTGAAGGATGTGGCATTTTGGGGGGGAGAGGGGTTAGTACCTGTGTGTGAAATTGTCTTCAGCTGGGGGTGCAACCCGACCAGTTGGAAGCCCTTGGTGTCCCAGGCGGATCCCTTGAACTCGGCCCAGCCCCAGGCTATGGAGAAGCCGGGCCAGGCCCCCTGCCGTCAGTGTTCCATTCTCTCCATACAAGCCAAACAGCTGGGCCAGGTAATGATTCTGCTCCTGCTCAGCAGGGCCCAGGTTGGGGACTGAACCCCCTACCCAGCCTAAGACCAACCCTACACATAGGCCAGTCAGCAGATAACACACTGGGGGCCCCATCATTGAAAGGAATGAGTTAGAGGTTCTGGTTCTGGCTTCTATTCCACCTGGAGCATCCTTAGGACTGTGCCCTAAAAGAACAAGGAGGAAGGGATCAAGGCTGCTTCTCTGCTCTCTAGCTCCAAACCAGGGGAGGACCATCAGTACTTCTACTGTCTCCCACTTGAATCTAGCAGCAGCCCCCACTCAGGTCTTCTCATCCCCTCCCCATAGTCTCCTGAAGCAGTCTCTTATTTGCCAGTTTTCAGAGCACCTTCCTGACCCAGCCCTCTCCCCATACCTGATCCATTCCTCCCTGGTGTCCTGTACCCCACCCCTTAACCTTGTTCTATCTCCCTATCCCCCCTAAGTTCCCAGGGCCTCACCCCTACTGGCAATGTGAGAACTGTCACCTCAGGTCCCTGCAGGCTTTGCTGTGAACATTAAGAAGTTCCCAAGCCACAGAGGGGGAAATTCCAGGTGCCCAGGTGCAATGGAGTCCTGGGCTCAGCCTCCAGGTGCCAAGGTGCAATGGAGTCCACGTCATATAGGGAGCTGTGATGGACAGGCTCCCCATCCTAGCCCACCTGCTTTGGGGCGGGGTCAGGGGTAGGGCCAGTGTGGGAAGGTTCACATAGGAGTTAATGGTTCACTCTTATCCAGGGTGGGGTTAAAGGTCAGTTTGCTGGGCCCCCAGGTGGGGAGGGGCCACTCTCTGTCCTGAGAAAGCCATATGGCTGGGAACCTCTGCCGGTTTTTCTCCTCTTAAATAATTCACTCCACCCCTAACCCAGTTAATAGCACTTGAGCCTTTTCCTGTATATACTCCCATCCCACCTACCTTATATCTGATTCTGAGCTTCTCCTGTCTCCAAACCCATCCCCATGTTCCCTGAGGAGACTTGGCC
Source organism: Geosciurus inauris (assembly GCA_004024805.1). Taxonomy (NCBI): domain Eukaryota; kingdom Metazoa; phylum Chordata; class Mammalia; order Rodentia; family Sciuridae; genus Geosciurus; species Geosciurus inauris. Next base: position 29,157 of record PVHX01016890.1, read on the forward strand.
CCAGGTGTCCCTAAACCGGAGAGGAGGGGAAGAGACAGATAAGTGGCAACCCCAAAGGCATGTCTGAGGAAGAAACTTCTCAGCAACTCCTCTCCCCAGGAATCCTAAGAGCCAACACCTTGGGAATGCTAACCAAAGAAGGGGAAGCCCAGCTGGGGAAAGAAAACAAATACTGGGCTCCCCTCTGATGTCTGACCTGACTTAAGAAGGGGGAACAAAGTCTGATTAGGGAGATTTGTCCAGGGGGTCGAGATTAATATTACCTGGCAGCAGGAGGCAGGAAAGACTCCCAGAGGAAGGGGACCCAGCCTTCTTGTGGCAGGCAGGCGGGCAAGGGTCACCTGCAGGGAGGGGATAGGGGAGGGACACTACCTTAAAGGGGCAGGCCTCCTTGCCTATAACCTATCTCTCCTCCACTTCCTAGATTACCCTGGCTGCTATCTTCTTCCCTCTCCCCGCAAAACCAAAGACATCCAATAAAGAGTAGTAACATTTATTAGGAAGGAGGGATTTCAATTAGACCCCCACATTACACACACAGGAAATAAACTATGTAATTATAGTTTCTAAAGAGGAAGGAGGGCAGGTAGAGGGCCCTGGATCACAGGGGACAGGCAGCTTCAGCTGGACAAGAAGGGTTATGGGTTTGGGGTGGATAAAGCCACACTGCTCACCACCCCTACAGGGAAGTTTAGTGGCTAGGGGCTGCTACGCCAGCCCCCAACCCCAAAGCCAGCAACCTAGTAGAAGGCTGTCTTGTTCTCTAGCAGACACCTGGGTTGTGCTGGTGGTGGAGAACAGGAAGCGTGTCTTGCTATCTCTTGCTGCTCCTGCGTGTTTCTTTGCCGTTACTGATGGGATTGCTGGAGGGGCCAGGAGGGCCAGCTGGTGTGTGGTTGGGCTGGCTTCGAGTTATTCTGGTGCTGGGGGGGTGGGAGGGAGTGTGAGGCGGGTGTGGGCCACCACCAGGACCTGGTGGGGTGCTTAGTCCATTCCCATTCTGGTTCTCAGAAGCTAGTTGTAGGATAAGGAGAAGAAACACAGAATCAGAGTTAAGCAAGACAGGAGTCCATTCCCACAGCCCACCTCCATACCCCAGAAAGCAGCAGTCTCACACTGCACTACATATTAATGCCAACTAGACCAAGTAAAAGTACAAATGCAGCCCAGAGAAGAGTTGCTCATTATAGAAGTATCTACATGGCCCTGGTATATTTTTCCTACTCAGCTCGTATCACTGAGAGTCAGATCTCAAATTAGCTGTTTAAGGCTTGAGGACCTCTGACAAAAATGACTCTTGATAAGGGTGACTGTAAAACTAAAGAAGCATGGGAAGGGGAAGGGCCTTAAATTTCTATGTTAAGGGCTGAGGTTGTGGCTCAGCGGCAGAGCGCTTGCCTCACACGTGTGAGGCACTGGGTTTGATCCTCAGCACCACATAAAAAAAAAAACAACAAAAAAATTTCTATGTTAAGCCGGGCGCGGTGGCTCAAGCCTGTAATCCCAGCACTTAGGGAGGCTGAGACAGGAGAATCGCGAGTTCAAAGCCAGCCTCAGCAATGGCAAGGCGCTAAGCACCTCAGTGAGACCCTGTCTCTACATAAAACACAAAATAGGGCTGGGGATGTGGCTCAGTGGGCGAGTACCACTGAGTTCAATCCGCAGTACCAAAAAAAAAAAAAAAAAAAAAATTTCTATGTTAAAATGTAAGGAGGAGCCTGGTGCGGTGGCTCATGCTTGTAATCCCAGCACTTAGGGAGGCGGAGGCAGGAGAATCACGAATTCAAAGCCAGCCTCAGCAATGGAGAGGCGCTAAGCAACTCAGTGAGACCCTGTCTCTAAATAAAACACAAAATAGGGCTGGGGATGTGGCTCAGTGGTCAAGTGTCCCTGAGTTCAATCTCCAGTACCAAAAGAAAAAGAAAAAAAGAAACAAATTAAAAAATGTGTATGTATCAAATTGATATTCATTTTAGCAAATATAAACATAAGCAAAAAATATTATACATAATATTATTCTCCCGTAGATAAGTCACAGTTTTGTGTAAATTTTATTTATTTTATTTATTGCAATGCTGGGGATTGAACCCAGTGCCTCACACATACTAGACAAGTGCTCTACCATTGAGCTAGATCATCAGCCTCTCCCCACCCCAAATATATTTTAAAAGTTTGACTGGAACCAGCCAGGTGTGTATGACTTTTTTGGGCTCCAGTAACTGTGTATATTACTCTCATTGCACTTTCCACAGTGTATTATAATCATTATCTGTGTTTGTCTCCTACACATACTATAAGTTCCTAAAGGCAGGCGCTGTGCTTTATTGCTCAGCACAGAGTAGGTGATCTATAAATGCTTGTTAAATGAAGGAAGAGGCCTGTCTCTCCCAAATAGTATAGAAATTATAGGCTAGTGGTTCTCAAACCATATCCCTTCGGAACCCTACTGTTCCACCAGACTAAGATATCTGCAGAACTGAAGAATAATGTCCTTTCTTCATTTCACAGAAAAAAAGGTGAATGTATAGAAGTCAATGTTAAGTTTTTATGCCATACACAGTTTTTTTCAGTGTCTGTATGGTAGTGGGGGTTGAACCCAGGACTTGGCAAGTGCTCTACCATTGAGCTATATCCCTACTCCATTTAAATTTTTATTTTGAGACAGGTCTTGCTAAGATGCCCAGGGTGGCCTCAAATTTGTGATCCTCCTGCCTCAGTGTCCTGAGTAGCTAGGATTACAGGAATGTGCTACTGAACCTGGCTATCACACTTTGTGGGGGAAGGGTAGTCTTTTTTTTTGGTACCAGTGATTGAACCCAGGGGTGCTTAACAACAAAGCCACATCCCTAGCCCCCTTTTTTTTAAAGTTTTTTTTTAGTTGTTGATGGACCTTTATTCATTCATTTATTTATATGTGGTGCTGAGGATTGAACCCAGTGCCTCACACATGCAAGGCAAGTGCTCTACCACTGAGCCACAGTCCCAGCCCCCTAGCCCTTTTTTAATATCTTATTTTGAGAGAAGGTCTTGCTAAATTGCTTAGGGCCTTGCTTAATTGCTAAGGCTGGCTTTCAGCTCTTCATCTTCCTACCTTAGCCTCCCAAGCCAGGTACTGGGATTTAACCCAGGAATGCTTTACCACTGAGCTACATCCCCAGTCTTATTTATTTACTGGTGCCGGGAACTGAACCCAGGGGTGTTCAAATACTGAGCACATTCCCAACTTGGTTGGGTTTTTTTTTTTTTAATTTTTATTTATTTATTTTTTTGGTACTGGGGATTGAATTCAGGAGTACTCCGCCACTGAGCCACATCCCCAGCCCTATTTTGTGGGTTTTTTTTTTTTTTGGTACTGGGGATTGAACTCAGGGGTACTCGACCACTGAGCCACATCCCCAGCCCTATTTTGTGTTTTATGTAGAGACAGGGTCTCACTGAGTTGCTTAGCGCCTCGCCGTTGCTGAGGCTGACTTTGATCTCGCAATTCTCCTGTCTCAGCCTCCCTAAGTGCTGGGATTACAGGCATGCACTACCATGCCCGGCTGTTTTTTGTTTTTGTTTTTGTTTTTTTTTAATTTTTATTTTGAGATAGGGTCTGGCTAAGTTGATTAGGGCCTTGCTAAATTGCTGAGGCTGGCTTCCAACTTGAAATCTTCCTGCCTTAGTCTCCTGAGTCACTGGGATTATAGGCATGTGTCACCATACTCAGCTGTCACATGTTTTTTTTCTTTTTTTTGGCACCGGGAACTCAGGGGCACTCGACCCACTCAACCACATCCCCAGCCCTATTTTGTGTTTTATAAAGAGATAGGGTCTCACTGAGTTGCTTAGCACCTTGCTGTTGCTGAGGCTGGCTTTGAACTCATTATTCTCCTGTCTCAGCCTCCCTAAGTGCTGGGATTACAGGCTTGCGCCACTGTGCCCGGCTACATGTTTTTTAATTAAACTTTTTGTATCTATTAGCAGATGACAAAGTGAATAAACATGTGGTAAATGAATTTTAGAGATAAACAGACTTAGATTTATCTTATTTAAAAAAAAAAAAATATATATATATATATAGCTAGGCATGGTGGTACACACCTATGTAATCCCAGTGACTTGGGAAGCCAAGGCAGGAGGATCACAAGTTCAAGGCCAGCCTCAGCAATTTAATGAAGCCCTAAGCAACTTAGTGAGACCATGTCTCAAAAAAAAAAAAAAAAGGCTGGGAATGTGGTTAATGGTTAAGCATCCCTGGTTTCAATTTTTGGTACCAAAACCGAAAATAAACAACAAAAATATATTTTGGGTACTGGGATTAAACCTAGGGCCTCATACATGCTAGTTGAGTACTTTACTACTGAGCTACATACCTACTCGTGTTTAAAATTTTATTTTGAGACAGGGTCTTGCGAAGTTGCCCAGGCTGACCTTGAACTTGGGATCCTTCTGCCTTAGCCTCTCAAGTAGCTGGGATTACTGGTGTGTACCACCATGCCCAGTTTAAAAATATTTTTGTATGTGATGGAGTCTTGGACACCTGAAAATATATAATAATCATATTTCCTTTCTTTCTTTCTTTTTTTTTTTTTTTTTTTGGTACCAGGGATTGAACTCAGGGGCACTGGACCACTGAGCCACATCCCCAGCCCTATTTTGTGTTTTATGTAGAGACAGGGTCTCACTGAGTTGCTTAGTGCCTCGCCATCGCTGAGGCTGGCTTTGAACCTGCGATTCTCCTGTCTCAGCCTCCCAAAGTGCAGGGATTACAGACGTGCGCCACCACGCCCAGCTCATATTTCCTTTCTTTCTTTTTCTTTTTTCAGTGCTGGAGGTTGAACCTGGACTTTGCCAACAAGCTAACCCCTAGCCTCAACAGTCATATTTACTGTTGGAAACTCAAATGCTAATTTTTTGTGCAGGAATTAAATATTGTCCAGGCTGGAAACTGAGCAAGACCCTGTTCCAAAATAAAATAAAAAGGGTGGGGATATAGCTCAGTGATAGACAACCCCTGAGTTCAATCCCTAGTACTGCAAACAAACAAAAAAATGTCATGAATTTGTGGTTGTATTATTCAGTGGCAAACACAGTGATATGGATCCACTCTATGATGTTCACACAAGGATGTGGGAGTGTATCCTATCATCAAGTGATGCATGACCAAATATATTTATATTTAACTGTATATATTATATAAATTACAATTTCTTACAGAGAACCTACAAAAATATTTTAAGGTCCTTTTTGATTTGAGTGGTAATAGCAAAAGGGTACTCCAGCTCTACAAGTGACTGAAACAGGTTTCCAAATCTTTTCACCACAGGGACTTGCAAAAGGCATGAAAAATGAGGTTATAAGGCTGGCTGGGCATGGTGGTAACATCTGTAATTCCAGTGACTCAGGAGGCTGAGGTAGGAGGATCACAAGTTTGAGGCCAGCCTGAACAACTCAGCAAGACCCTGTCTCAAGATAATAAAAAATAAAAAAGGGCTGAGGATGTAGCTCAGTGGTAGAGCACTTCTGATTCAATCCCCAGTACTAGGGAAAAAAGCGGGGCAGGGAGGACAAGAAGAATTGGGCGCAGGGGATAACGAAGGGAAAAGAGATTTAAAACAGGGATAAGGAAATGTGTCTTTCCATGTTGAGGAGAGTATTAGAGCTAGAAGAGCCAGGTGATGAAAGGAAATGGATTTACCTGGCAAGGCAGCAGAGGGTCCAGTGGTAGCCTGGGGAGCCGTAGGACTGCTGTCGTTCTGCCCCTGAAGACACAGATTACATACTCAGACCCTGCTCCCCACAATGCTTTTTGACCTAATCCTTTCCCTTTCCTTAGCGTCCAGCCAGAGGACTCACCGCTTTGCTGGGTGCCTGCTGGGTGCTGTACTCTGGGTTGGGCTCACTGAAGTTAGGAACCTCAGAATAAACCATACAGAATCTGCAGAGAGAAAGTAGCCAAAGCCTTGGACCCATCTTCTGGATCACTGGTGGAGGCCTCAGAAAAGTCCAGATACAAGCCGGGCGCGGTGGTGCACGCCTGTAATCCCAACACTTTGGGAGGCTGAGACAGGAGAATCTCGAGTTCAAAGCCAGCCTCAGCAACAGCGAGGTGCTAAGCAATTCAGTGAGACCCTGTCTCTAAATAAAACACAAAATAGGGCTGGGGATATGGCTCAGTGGTTGAGTATCTCTGAGTTCGATCCCCGGTATCAAAAAAAAAAAAAAAACCAGAAAAGAAAAAGAAAGAAAAAAAGTCCAGATACAGGGCATGGACTACACACCCTATGCTGCTTCCTTTGAAACCTTTGAAACTTAAGTGCACCCTGTTGGACTGTTACTTCTTCATCCCAATCCCCCAAACAGCACTTACTCTCCAATCTTCTGCAAATCACCCCCACGGCCAGTATACAGTGTCAGACAACCTTTGAACACTGAAGCATACCTGTGCAGCAAAAAAAAAAAAAAAAAAAAGCAGGATTCATAGTCTTCATAAGAGTTATAGAAACTTTTAACCCCACCTGTCTTGACTCTATTGTTGCTCTGGGAATAGACAGGAATCACCAACTGCCTTACCCTTTAGTGAGCCTGATAATGTCTCCAGGCTGGATCAGGTTACCCACGTCGTCCCAGACCGAAATATTGATGCTGCCTGTCTTGTCTGCCACTTTGCAGGTCCGAACCTCGTGCCCGTCCTTTGTTTTGGTCACTCGGCCTGAAGGGTACCGATAAATGGGGGTGGTAAGATGGTTAAAAATGGGGCAGCGAGGGTCAGAAGGATGAAATCTGGATATTGGTAGGGTGAGGTAAAAGGCATACAAACAAAGCAAAGCCCAAATCCCTGGTGCTGGTAGCGGGTGGGTGTTGGTAGTGGAGAAGCCAGCACCATGGAGAGGGCCGAGTGGAAAGAGGCCCGCGTGACACTGGGCGCACTGCTCTGGCAAGAGTTCTATCTACACTACCCTACTGCAACTCCCTGTGTCAGGATCTGAGATGGGGACTGAGCAACGCTGTGGGGCGCACCCTGCTGTCCAGGGAGCAAGTTAACACAGGCGATGTGTTCTCCCTCCCTCCCACACCCCGCACCCCGTGAACCCGCCACCCTAACATAGCCACCTGTCTCCAGCACAATGAAGATAAGGTTCAGATTCTTGAGCCCGGGCTTGATATCCTTCACGAAAGTCTCCGTCGTCATGCTGCTTGAGCCTCAGCACCCCACTGGAACAGGGAACAAGGGACGAAGTCTCAACGGTTGGAGCTTTTGCCTCCATGCTCCACTTCTCAAAGGCCTACCTACCATACAAAGCTGGGATCAAGCAGCCCTAATTCCTCCAACCCTTGAAGAAGGTTAAAAGCGAACTTTCCCAGGGGCCTCGAACTTCAAGATCAGAACCTTGGGGGTGGGTAGGGTGTCTGTGGATAGAATGCTTAGGCGCTGGAAGGCCCCAAGTCGGGATGCTCTTTCAGTCTTACGCCCCAAAGTGGGGGAGCCGTCGGAGGGTTAGGAAACCCGGTGCAGGGCCAGGGAATGAAATCTTACTCGCCAAACCTTCCCGAACCCTCATCTGGACAACGCGGGACTCAATCCGTCCCCTCCCCCACCGACAGCCCACTACCCACCCAGCCAGGAGGCCGGACCGTGCACGCCGCCGAGCCGCCCGCAGGGGGAGCCACAGGCCCCGCTGCCGCCGGATGCTGCCTGATGGAACGTGGGAGTGCGGACATTTCCGGAAGCCTCCCCGAGCTGACCTCCTCGGGCCAATCAGCACCACTGGGGTGCGCCCCGCGCCTGGCTACGAGCCCCCGCCCAGCCAATCCGGCTCGGAGATTCGCGCACCGCGACCCGGGAGGATTTCAGGAATTAAAGGAGCCTGGGAGATGATTTGCTCAGCAGTGGGCAAGGTGGACCACCAGGGGGCGTTTCAGGCCCCAATTTTCCTTTACTTGGCGGGGAGAAAAGGACCAAGGGCATTGGAATACGGTGGACAAAAATTTGAATCCCAACTCAGTGCTTCACTTTTCCTGATAGTTCTTAAATATGCAATTCCATTTTATAGATGAAAAAACGGAAGTTATACAAAAAGCCAAGCCGAGGACACAGCGGGCACTTATAAATATACCAGTTTCCTCTTTTCCCCATGCTCCAACCTTCATCTTGATTCCTGATTTGGGGTCGTCTTCTTCCTTTTTTTTTTTTTTGTACTGAACCCTCTACCACAGCTACATCCCCAGACCTTTTTATATTTTGAGACAGGGCCTTACTAAGTGGCCCAGACTGGACTTGTACTTGTGATCCTCCTGCCTTTGCTTCCTGAGTCGCCATGATCACAGATGTGTGCCACCCTGCCCGGCGGGTCTACATCTTTAATGAACAAGCCAGTTCGGTCAGGACTTCTGGTGCTCCTGGGATCACACCAGAGATGTACAGTAGGCAGCCTCAACCTCCTTTTGAGGAAATGGAACCCGGGGCATAACGAGCAATATTAGTTTTTGCATTAGTCCTTTTCATTAGTTCGCAAGGCACCTGTTCCTGTTACCCTATCTCACTGGATGAGAGTTCTAGGGCCGGGGGGACGACAAGAGAGGCCAGAACATTTACTTCCTTTTGGGACCTGTAGGATTGTCAAGGAAAGGTAGCTAGGTCTGTACTATTGTATATAAACCAATGGCATAAACATATACTAATGTGCATTACCATTTGCTTAGTGAATATCCATAACAAATACTACTTAATACCAGATTAGCCTAAGAAGTCATGTAATTGTAATGCGTTGGCTAGTTAAATTAATCCCTTATCTTCGCATAGTGTGATTTAAGCTCCCCTATAACTTCCCTCGGAGCCAAGGTTCTCTCCCTCCCACATTCCCAACCACAGTGCTGCAAACTAAGGAAATTAACTACGGCCTCGGAAGAGGGACGTCGTCTCTCCCTTCCCCTTAGTGTTTCAGGGTATTCTACGAATGTCTGGTGAGCCATCGTGAATAGGGCAGGAGTATGGCTGGGAGAGGCGGACAACTAGTTGAGCATCCTTAGATCAAAGCTTTGCGGGGAGACACTCCCCACTCTCCACCCCCGCCGCCGCCTTGTTAACTGCAGTATCCATTCCCATGATTATGAGTCACAGGTTCGGGAGGCTCAAGGATGCTGACCACGGTTCTGGAAACTGAGAGGGGCCTGGAGGATGGCAGATCCCACTGCTGGCTAGCTGCCCCGCAACGATCTCGCACCACTCCACATCAGCTCTAGGACATAAGAGACGTGTGCCCCTCCAAGGCGAAGTGTCGCCTCCCAGGGCAGTCAACATCACACTCGCTTCGGACTTTGACACCGTGAAGAACATAGAGTCGTTCCTCCCAAAAGGCTATAGAGTCCAAGCTGGGACCACAAGGACTTCCGGTCTAGAGCGGAGGCCCGGCTAGCCCCCGTCGCTTCTCGTTGGCCGCTAGTGGCCTCTAGTCGCATCCGAGTTAAACAAAGAGGCGGGGCTTGGTGACGGGTTTCCGCCGGGTTGCGTAGCAGCAGTGGGCGGGGTAAAGGATCCGTCTGAGACAGCGACGAGTGGTCTGAGCCTTCTTTCCCCTCCTTCCCCTTCCCCTTCCCCTCCCGGGAAAGGCTGGGACCCGGCACCCGGGCTACCCGTGGCCGCTGCGGCCTCAACTGGCAGGCCAGGGTACGGAGAGTCCAGACCGCGTCCAAGGCGGTGCGTACTGCGCCTGCGCGAGTTTTCACTAAACCGGGGTGTGGGAGGGGAGGGGGCGAGGTCCCAGGGGTATTGGGGCCAAGGTTCTAGGTACTGGGGTTCCGGAGGAGGGGTGGAGTAAAGATGAAGAATGGAGGAAGGGGGCAGCATTAAGGAGGAGTGGGGAGATGAGAAGGGGGCTCTGGAGGTTGTGTTGCTAGGGGAGGTCCACTGGAGTAGGGGAGCCTTGAGAAGTGAGGGAGGGTCTGAGCCAGCCTGAGGACTGGGAGGAGCGGACCCGGGGAGAACAGCGTGGTGTTTAAATGGACAGTGATTGACGGGCTTGGAGGGGAGGAAGGGAACATTCCGGGGGCCAGCCTCAGCAGGGGCGGCGGAACCTGAACCTCCGCCCTCAAAGCGCAATAGCTTGGCTCCTCTCCCATGCCTTGTCTCTGGCAGCCTTGTCTTTTTCATTCCTTCCCAGCTCCTTTTCCTCTCCCAGCTCCTTTTCCTCTCCCAGCTCCTTTTCCTCTCCCAGCCTTCCGCGAAGGAATCTCACATTCCTTACATCCTTGCCCTTGGTTTGCAGCCCGGCCCTCTCTCTCGCACGCTTCACACACCCTCTTCACATAAAGCCTGCCCCAATCTAGGACGCAGGGATATTGAGGAGTGGGAAGCTGGGGTGCAGAGAAGGGGCCAAAAGCCAAAAGGGGTGAAACCTTTTTTTGCCTGAGGGATTGACAGACACCTTCCCCATTAAGAAATATTTAATTTGACAGCAAATGTGGCTATTACTGAGGCCCCCGTTCTTGGGGAATGATCTGTACAAGTCTTTTTCCTATGCAATGGTTTTAGAGTCTAACAATAGGCTGATAGTGTTGCAGGCTGCTGGTCTTCCAGCAAGTAGGAATGGGTGAGGGTTGTGGTAGGGAATATGAGTGATGCAAAAGTGGTATTACCCTAGGTGTCCAGTTGACCTTGTGGCCTGGCGTAGTTGCCAGTAATTGAAAAGAATTTTTTCCAAACATTTCCTCTGGCACTCACTGTAACTCTATTTTTACATCCTATTTCTACAAATTATACCTTACCTGAGGATAGTAGTATTGAGTATGTTTTCAAATTTATTGTCTCATTTGATTTGTATATAAGTACATAGGGCAGGTATCATTTTCTGTACTTGACAGTTGAAGAAACTGAAAACTACAGAAGGGTTAGTTTTTTCAAAGTTGTCCAGTTGGTTGATCCATAACTAGGACCAGAATCCAAGTCTTCTGACTCCTACTCCACTCAGTTGAAAAACCCTGCTTTGTTCTAGCCAGTAGGGCATTGAAGCAGGATTGGTTTTCTGAGTGCGAGCAGCTATTTGCTTTTTGAATCTGGAACTTGTCACTTGAAGGAGACTTGGACATATCCAATAGTAATGGTTCCTGGAAGCATTTTTTGAGGTACAAATCCATTTGCCAGGGTATTGGGAAATGGGGGTATTGTCCAAATGAAAGAAATATTATATGCTCTTCTGTATTATGGGTGGAAAAGGAAGGTAGGGAGAAACCTCAACCCTCCCACCCCGAGCTGAACCACAGGGAAGGGAAAGTGTGCCTGGCATTGCACCTTCATTACTCTGATTAATTTAAAAGTATGTGCTCAAGTTGGGCTTAGTGGCACACATCTGTAATCCCAGCAACTCAGAAGGCTGAGATAGGAGGATCACAAGTGTGAGGCCCACCTCAGCAACTTGATAAGGGCTTGATAAGGCCTTGAGCAATTTAGCAAGACCCTGTCTCAAAAAATAAAAAGGGCTGGAGATGTGGCTCAGTGGTAAAGTATCCCTGGGTTCAGTCCCCAGTACAAAAAGAAGAAAAAGAAAGAAGAAGTGCAAAACATGCTGTGGCTGATGAGCATGAAACACTATTGAGCATATGTGCCAGACTCAAGAGATGAAGTGGTGGGGCTGGGGTTGTGACTCAGTGGTAGAGTGTTGGCCTGGCTTGTATGAGGCACTGGGTTTGATCTTCAGGACCACATAAAAATAATAAATAAATAAAATAAAGGTATTTTACACATCTGTAACTAAAAAATATTTTTTTTAAAAAAGAGATCAAGTGGTCTTTGCATTTTTTTTTTGTTTTTTTTTTCCTTTAAAGTATTATGTTTTAAAGTCACTTTTTTTTTTTTTTTTGGTACCAGGAATTAAACTCAGGGTTACTTAACCACTGAGCAACATCCCCAGCCCTATTTTGTATTTTATTTAGAGACAGGGTCTCACTGAATTGCTTAGTGCCTTGCTGTTGCTGAGGCTGTCTTTGAACTTGCAATTCTCCTGTGTCAGCCTCCCACAGTGCTGGGATTACAGGTGTGCGCCACCACACCTGGCTTTAAAGTCATTGTTATCCTATTTTATCCTAACACAGCCTTTAAATTATTAATAGACACATAGTGGTGAGGAAAGAAGTTTGAATAGTTGCTGTTCCTTTGTAAATAGTTGAGTAGAGCTCATAAGTACCTTTCATGTAAAGCTTTGTCTTTTCTGTTTGGGTCCATCCTTGTAAAGAAGAGAGTCTGGTCACCCTAATTATATTGCTCTCTAGCCTTCTGAGTTGCCCACCCTGGAATAATTTCCTCACTGCCTATTTTGTTTTATTTAAAGGCTGATCCCTTCAAGAATATTTCCTGACTTGGGAAGTAGAATTGTACATGTACCAACATTCTGAGCATCTCTGTATGAAGTAGTATTTTCCATTTAGAGGGTAGGACTAGAATTCTTTGTACATGAAATAATTTTTTTTTTTTGGTACTAGAGATTGAACTCAGGGGCACTCAACCACTGAGCCACATCCCCAGCCCTGTTTTGTGTTTTATGTAGAGACAGGGTCTCACTGAGTTGCTTAGCGCCTTGCTGTTGCTGAGGCTGGCTTTGAATTCACGATCCTCCTGTCTCAGCCTCCCTAAGTGCTGGGATTACAGGCTTGTGCCACTGTGCCCGGCTTGTACATGAAATAATTTATGTGAAAGCATTTAAAACATTAAAGCATCGTACTGAATATGTCAGTTATTATGCATCTATG
>PVHX01016891.1:0-41741 GCA_004024805.1 Geosciurus inauris
TTTTCATTCACATTGGTGGCTTCAAATCAGCCAAGGTAGGAATATTTGCCGCAGCCATTCCTAAGCATTCTTTATTGTGTCCTAGGTGATGTCATGACTAGCCTCATGGGTTTTACAGGTTGAAATTGAACAGGTTGCCAGTAGAGTGGGGTATGATACTTAGAGGACAGCCTTTCAATTAAACTAGTAGACTAAGAGTAAAGAACTAATGTTGTTAAAACTGACTTCTCTACGAGCTAGGATGCAAGCAAACAAGCTGCAAAGTATTATGGAAGAGTTCTAGCCTAATGCTTAAAGCAATGTTGTTGTTCAGTGTTGTTCAGTTTGCACCTTGGGCCCCAGTTTCAAATCAGCCAGGAGAGGACCTGGTCCTACCTATAATCACAGACACTAAACTGGTAACAGCAGGCTGGTGCCCAAGTACTGACATATATTCTTTTCTATGCTGGGGATTGAACCCAGGGTTTGTGCATGCTGGACAAGTGCTCTACCACTGAGCTATATCCCCAGCCCTAACACCTATTTCTATTATATTCTGGCCCCTGATCACACTAGGGAAGGAGTCAAACCTTTCCTAATCAGCTAACTTAAAAATCCCATAGTCCGGTCCTGCAAGACTATTTATGCACTGCTCCAGAATGTGAAAAGGCAAAGCACTTGCCTGCCTGCTTTTGCCTCTGTTTTTATGCTTTCCCCAACGACTCTTGCTCCAGCCATCCTACTGTGCTTGCTGCTTGGCTATTATTATTGTTCATAAAACAGTTTCAAAGCAGTTTTTACATATTTCATTGTGTTTGTTTACCTGTTTCTCTTCACTTCCTTGGGAGGGACTCTCTTTATTCATTTGACACATTATCAAGCACCAGCTCTGTGCCATATACTATGCTAGGCTCTGGACAATGGTGAATGAGCAGACCTGGTGAGCAGCAGTAAAGAGCTGCCACAGAGAACGAAGTTTAAGTTAAACTAGCTATGAGACATGACTGTAGTTCATGGATTCTTCTTCCTACTCTCACCTACTTTGGTTGATAGACCTGCTTTTACATACAGCACCGGAATATTCTCCTAATTGGCCCGACAGGCTTAACTTTTCTGCCTCCTAATTTATTTTAGAAACTGAATTGAGAATCCTTCCTTGGTAGGAAACTATTACTCTGTTTTTCTAGAGCTCTTATCCTCAGCTGCCTCTTCAATCAAATAAAAACATAATAAGGTAATCAGCTCCAGGACCACAGTCAGACGGATCTCCTTACTGTGCTTAGCACATCACTCACTCACTCCACAACTGTATCTTTGTGACCGCCAGTCTGTCATATTAAACACTCCATGTGTCTAGCAACCCACTTCCTTTCCCTCCTAATCTCCACTTAAGATCTATTTCATTAGTGAAACCTTATACAGCTACCCAACTTGGCTGGCAGCCTGCCAAACACTCCAGGCACTCCCTCTCAACTGGATCCCATCTCTTTGTTTCTCACAGATTCATTCATTCATTCCCATTGGAGATTAAATACACAGAACACATCGAGAAGCAGACACAGGGCTGGAGTTGTGGTTCAGTGGTAGAGCGCTTGCCTAGCATGTGTGAGGCACTGGGTTCCATTCTCAGCACTGCATATAAATAAATGAATAAAATAAAGGTCCATCAACATATAAAATATTAAAAAAAGAAACAGTGCAATAAAACATTAAGAAAAATAAATCAGAGCAAAGGTAAAATATAATCCAAGGGATAAAATAATGTCAGCAAAAATTTCATATAAAAATAATGCCACTGGATCCTAAATAATAAGTAAATATAAACTGGATTTCCAGCGCTTGTGTTTCTGGTGGCCAAAGCAGATCAGAAAGCAGAGTTATAAGATTTACAGTGGTCATAAGATAAAAACATACTAGACTAGATTCTCAGGAGAAACAGACTTTTTACTAAAGCATTAGGCATTTCTTCTTTTTACTAAAGCATTATACCATTTTATCCATGGATCATTGCAAAAGGGAAAAGTGCGCTCCCTTTTATCATTGCTAAGATTTATCATTACAAAGAATACGGTAAAACATTTTATTGGACTGTTTCTCTAAAAACTCAAATCAACAGAAGCAATTCTCTAGGGTAGGCAGACTAAGACTAGGTAAAACCAGGGGCTAATGAATACATCCTGGCTTTTGTCTAAATCAATCTCTTCTCCTTCCTTCCTTCCTCTCAGCACTGTTAAACAAGAATTTAGCATCATCTGTTAGTATTTACTTTGGGCCTTAGGCTGACTCACTAATACATATTATCATTATGATAATATTGACCAATATTTGTTTCTTTCCACCTTGTTCTTACCTGAGTGTGCTGTGGGAGTTTTGCAGATGCTACATGACATGATGATGCCATCCATGTGACAGATAATGTGATGTGCTGTTTTAACCTTTATGTTTTAATTTCCAGCACAGTAAATAGAAATAACCCAAATCTACATAAAACAAAACATTTTTTGTATTTTCAAAAATTGTAATAATATATACAGGGGTCCTGAAGCAAACAAAACATCTGAGAACTGCTGCTGTATATAATTTACCAAATAAGTCTAGTAGGATACTTAAGAAGTTACAGTGCTGTGTTCTAGGACTCTTAGCACAAAGGTGATCATTTCAAAGAGTCAACAGTTGGTGCTGCTACATCAATGGCCAAGGAAAATAATTGGCTTTAAACACAGCACTAGCAATGCCATTATTTTAATTATATATCCATATTATTATTAAATAATATTTAATAATAAATTCAATGTAGTCTCTGCATCTTAAGGAACATGAAAGGACAGCATGCAAGATCTCCAAAAAGTGATGTGAAGGTTTAGGGTTATTTAAATTTTTCCAAACCAAGGACTGCAGGAACATGTAGAGAGAGTAGTGAGAGTGACTACAGAGAATAGCATAATTTGGATTCAAAAATACATGTCATCTCCAAGTCCTAATACCTCAATGAATAGAGGTTCCACAGGAGATGTGAGGGCTGCAGAAGAGGATGCTGAAAAGGTCACATTTGCTAAGTCAGAGAACTTCTGGACTGGAAGTAAAGAAGATGGAAGTCATAGAATACACTTAGCTAGAAGATATTTCCATAAGCACCATGCTAGCAAAATTCATGAAGAGCCATGTAGGCAAGTTACATAGGTAAATTTCACCAAGTGGCTTGGGGACTGTGAGGAATTTCTTCTAACCTTCTAAGGCTGTCTCTGGTGGAATGGTGGGTGGTGGCTGGGTGGAAGGGAAGCTGGACCAGATAAAGAACTCCTTGTTCTCAGCTTCCGTTTATTGTCCTAGTCCCTTTCCTTTTTCTGACTTCAAAACTCTGCTTCTGAAACCAGCAGCTGAATTTTCAATTAAGAAGATCCCTTACTATTTCAGAGCCTCAAGAATAGTTACAAGCCTATTTGATTCAAAAGAGCAAGTAGGGTTTGGAAGAAGAATTTGAAATCACCATCTATTTGCAGCTAGGGAATTCCCCCACAAGTGCAGAATGTGATCTCTCAGACACACTCTACATTCCTGTCCCAGGCTTCACATTCACTGAAGGGCACTGCCTTCAGAATACCCTTCTACTAAGCCACTTGTTGTGGCCCTTTGGGGACAGGTTGGCCTTCTTAACAGGTAGATCTATCACTGTGAGGTCTAGTATCTAGCTAGGGAAGGAAAACAGCAGAAACAAGGTCTCATTCTTCTTCAGCTGCCCAGTGCTCAACATAGGGTCGGCCACATAGGTGGTAACCTGTAAATGTGCACCAAATCATCTTGAATGTATGTTTCCTTATGCAAAAATTGGGACTTTGACGTCAATTTATTTATACATAAGAACTTCTAAGAGACAGTTTCCTCAGGCTTAATGAATACCATGCATCCTAAAGAAAAACAGAGAGCAAAGTAAAACAAAAACAAAACATGACTCAGAAAACAAGTGTTTACTAATTGTATACCTTACACAAAGCCTTTTGTTAGATGCAGCAGAGGTTTATGACATAGGGTACCTGATGCAAGGCATTTATTGCCAATGAAATGCACACAGCTGAAACTTCTAATGTTGATCATTAAAAATATTTTAATACTATTATTTGGTTAAAATAAATAATGCTTAATAATTAAGTAGCATTTTCAATAAGGATGATGTCCCTGTCATTTATTACTTCTAAGTTAAAAATTTATGACACAATGTTGAGCATAGAACCCTGGGTTTCTACTTGGTAATTGCCTGGCCTTTCTGAAGAATCTTAGAAATATTTTCCCTTTCATTATTGACTTCTAGAGGGCAACTGCTACCCTTTTTTAAAATTTTTTTATTTGTTCTTTTTAGATATACATGACAGTAGAGTGTATTTTGACATGTTATACATATATGGAGTATAACTTATCCTAATTAGGATTCCATTCTTGTGGTTGTACATGATGTGGAGTTACACTGGTCATATATTCATATATGAACATAGAAAATTTATGTCTGATTCATTCTACTGTCTTTCCTAATCCTACCCTCTTTCCCTTCCCTTCATTCCCCTTTTTAGTCAGATGAAGCAATTTAGTTTTCAATTCATCTGCTTGGCATTACTTCATTTTATTTGGTTTACAGAAGTTCTGGGAAGTTTTACAAATCTATGGCTAAGGATGTCAAGGGATTATCTTCAGTTCAACCGGTGACTGTTTAACCACCTAAAATAAATGGAAGTCAATAAAATGCCTTTTTAAAAAGAAATTCTCACTGATTTCAGTGCATTTTGCCACAGATATGAAAATTGATGTTTTCTAAGATGAACTGACCAAATTGTGCATCTTTTAAAATATGAGAAACTAGAGTAGGAAGTTTATCCACAGGAAATTAATGACTTGAGTAGCTCAGGGAAGATTTTTTTCTCTATTCCCCAAATTACCTATACAAGCTGGTGTAGGAAGACAGAAATTCTACCATTAGAGATGCATTCATTTGGATGAATCATAATCTTGTATTACTAAAAGTGCACATACCCTTGAAGGAGTTATATTCAGAATACTCAGTTATACCTCAGAATAAATTAGTTTATCTGATTCTTTCTGTGGGCCTTCAGCTTAAGATGCAAATAAGTTGTGAAGTACAAGGGAGAGAAAGGTCAATGCATGGAGATCTTCTGGGCAGGGAAGGCTGGTGAGGGAGCTAGAGAGAGATGCCCAGCAGTGAGGTTGTGGAAGGGTTCTGACTTGGATGGGCATAGGAACAGCAAGGAGATGGCGGGGTGGGGAGAGGGAGCCTCAAAGAGAGCTGAGAAGGCCTTCAGTAACTGAAAACAACCCTGCTAACTGCATGACTATCCCTAGATAGCACATCTAAGGTTCACTGGACAGTCCTTGACATGGCTTATCCCTGTGGGAGAGCAGGAAATACCAGTTCTCATTCCTTACTTTCTATCCCTTCCAGCTGCAACTAAAGAACATCTATCTTTGAATGAAAGCAAAACAGTTTAAAAAATATCCTACCCTCTGGTTCTGAAAGAGAAAACCAGTCTGTGGAACAACAGGATGAGGTCCCCGAGAGCCAGATGCTTCATATGGGGTCAAAAGTTCACTTTGTGTGAACTGTTGCCCCCCCCCCCCCGTTTGAGGGGAGAGTGTCTGCCCCATTGCTGGGCATTCCTGGGGCTACCAGCAGCCTGTGCAGCTTCTACAGATGCTCAAAACCTTACAGCTGTTTCCTTGCCTGCCAAGACTGCTTAAACTTGCAGGGATCCCTGCATTCTTTTCAATCAGCCAGAGCTAACTGTAGATGAATCAGCTCAAGTGTTTTTCATTTTGATTACAGAAATGTACATTTGCCTAACGTGGAATGCTTCCTCACAGAGTTCCCTTTCAGACACTGTGAGGTGGGTGGCCAACAGGGAGTTCTCTTCTGCTCAGATTTTACTGTGTTGAACTGAAAAACAAGTTGCTAGGCTTACATCAGGGAAACCAACCCCTGTCCCTGCAACACACCACAGCTGTATAAAGAAATCCAACAGGGAAGGCAGGCATTTCTCTCCTGTAGGCCTGTGAGCCTCCGTCTGTTCTAGCACACTCTGCATATGAGCCCACAGATCTATTAGCAGCACCTGCTAATAGATAATAGAACATCAATAAGTCTGTATTTACTGCTATGAGTAATGCTGATTCTTAATATCAACATCAGGGGTTTGTTTTAGGAGTCTACCGTCACATTTCTAACAGCAGAGTATACGTAGCAAAACTCTAGGGGTAACGGGTTGTAGTAGAATACTCTTTAGCATTCTGTAGTTGCTTTGCAATCTGAATATGTAGCAAGACCTGAGGATCTGTGGTCACTGTTAGGGGGACAATAGCTTTTGAATATTGAGTGGTGTTCCCATTTTCTTTCTTTCTTTTTTTTTTTTTTTTTTAATATTTTTTTAGTTGTAGATGGACACAATGTCTTTATTTTATTGCTTTGTATGTGGTGCTGAGGATCGAACCCAGGGCCTCATGCATGCGAGGCAAGCACTGTACCACTGAGCTACAATCCCAGCCCCCCCATTTTCTTGATTCACATCTCTATTATTCTGCAGACACAGTGACCCGCCCCCCACGGCAAGCGAATGAAGAATGGAGAGAAGAAACCTGAAAAACAATCAAAGTGGCTGAGTAGAAAACACCAGTTCTATCCAGTTTTTAAAACTTTCTCTCACATTAACACTCCTGCTTCCTTTCTGATTTCAACCTTAAGTCGCTAAGTGGTTACAAATAGACTATTCTGGAATCTTATTATTTTGACACATTATGTTTGAAAGTAGAAGTTGTATATAGCTTATTACTCTAAGTGCTGGGTGTGTTCAGAACAGAACAGCATGTCCACAGGTGGACTGGCCCAGGGGCACCTGAGGGTAGAGGGTGATTGCTTCTCATCTGTTCTCAACTTTACATTCTGTGTCTCCCTCCTTCTCTGCAGCAAGCCTAGGATGATGCCAGGCATGTGCCATTCCCAAGAAACATTATCAATGAAGAAATGAATGAAATGATTAGTGTTGCCCTTCCTACTGACTCCTGGGGTCAGAACTCTGGTTCAGAATTTCTCACCACCATCCCTCTCTGCTGAACTTCATGACTTTGGTTGCATTGTGACTTGCCAAGTAACAATAACATAGCTATATATTTGTTACATACAGATTGTAATTTGAGACATAAATTATTCTAAGCATGATAACCCAAAGGAATCATCTCTACCTTAAATTAAACCGCATGCATGGGTAGCTCTCACTTCTCCTACATATTTCATAAAAGGCCTATTCAGGTTGTATTGGAAGATGAGGCCAAGTTAATACTGAGGACCTGCATATGTGTATACTCATACTACCTATGTATTCTATAGTCTATTTTTTTAAATAAAAAACAATACAATCAACAGTTTAGAGATTTCCCACTTAAAAGGAAAAGCAAAAAGTTGAGTTTTGTCTCATCTCACAAAACTCAACCAAACTACTATAGAAACAATAAAAAAGATTCAACTCAGACAAGAAAGAGATAGCAAAGGGAAACTCAGAGAATTTCCTTCTTCCTAGCCAAGGGCAATAATCTGAAAGCTGGAAAGTGCAGAATAAGTGCAATTACCTGAAGTCTAAAGTCAATAGACCCATAGAGCACATTTTCAAAGCTAACAACAAATTCAAATATTCAGAATCAAGGTGAGCTGTATCCCAGATAGTGAAAACAAATGAGCCAACAGACTAGTGGTTATGTCTGAGAACTTTTGGAGGACAGATAAGAAGTATCTCAATGTTAAATAGGTTAAAAAGGTCCATCCTTAAAATTACAGCTTTGACTCATCCCCAGCAACATTTAAGACTGAGTTTTTAGATTGTCTATGTGAACCTAGAAAGGAAACCCATGTGGTTTCACTAAGAACAAATTATAGGAAATGTACTTTCTTTTCTTTCTTGATTGGATTATTGAACTTTCTTAGGGGATTGTTCACATTCAAGGTTTCTCAATTTCAGTGGAACAGAGGATGTCATATCTTATGACATGTTGTCAGTAAATATATTGTCATGGCCTGAATAATTATAAAATGATTTCACTGATGATTAAACAAATGACCCAAAAAGTTAATTACAGAATTATGAAAAATAGCCTATGGCATGACCTTTAATGGAAAGTTAGGTTTTGTTATAAAGGCTTTGATACAATACAAAAAAAGAAAAGAAAAAAGAAAAAGAAAAGAAAACCATGCTTATCCACAGATTTTTTTTAAAAGAACTTAATTCTGGGGCTGGGGTTATGGCTCAGCAGTTGAGTGCTTGCCTCACATATGTGAGACACTGGGTTCGATCCTCAGCACCACATAAAATTAATAAAGATATTAAAAAAAAAGCACATCATTTAAAAAAAAAAGAACAATTCTGTCAGAGGATAAAGAGCAGAATTTCCTATTTGATTCAATCAATGGACTAAAATGAACAAAATACCATTTGATTTGGAGAAAATGTGAAGTTTAAGTTTGAATTCAAAATTTTGCATAAGTGTAAGGCACTTCTCATCACCATCCACCACTGCCTGGAAAATGCAATCACAGAATCTTTCCTGACATCTTCAGAGCTGTAACAGTATGATGGACTCAGGCCATAATTTTCATTTTGCAAATGAGATTAAAACCAGAAAGCCAAATGCCAAAATTTTAAACATATCCTTTAATACTGAAAATCCTGGTCTTCCTGACTGAGCTCTCTCTAGTAAAGAAAGATGTCTGGCAAGAAGCCAAGATGAGTTCATTCACTTATAAGAAGCCTGGCTTTAACCAATGGGTTACCCTTGCTGGGGAGACATAAGTCACAGCTAGTTTGTGGTCTCCCTGTGCCAAGGAAAGGGTTTGTGAAAGGAATAAGACTTTTTTTTTAAATTAAAAATATATAAGGAGAACAGCAAAAGATAGCCCCCAAAGTTCATAGTCTCATATGAAAGAGAAGGGAGCAAAACCTTTGCCACTAAACAGGAAGAAAAAGCAGTTGTGTTTGTCCAGGGCTCCCTGGGAAGAAGGAGGAGGAGTTGATAAGGAGGAGACCATTGATAAGCTTCTGGCTTCCAGATGCTGAATAGCTTGGCTTTTTCTGAACCCTGGGATTTTGGTAGTTATGGACCAGAATTCAGATACCTTTGGGCTTTGTCAAGAGAAACAATCAGAAAGAGAAAAGGGGAAAAAAAAGAAGTCCATCCCAGGTTACTTATCTTCTTTCCTTATTCCTTCTATCAGTAGCTCATCCATCCCCTGTGATGGAAACTATTTCAAAACATCCTTAAGTATTCTAATTTCTGCAGCATCCTAGCCTTAGACCACCCTCAGAAAAGCATAAAGCCTGCATGCAATTTGTTTCTTTTCTTTTCTGGTTCATTGTTTATTCTGAAATGTAGAAATGTGTTTTTCAATTTACTGTATTCCAAATGAAGGAGATCTTGTTTAAAACATTTGCTGCCAAACTTACAAATATCTGGACAAAGAAAAGGAAAAAAGCCCAGGTGGAGTTACTTTTATTCGGGAGCCCAGAGCCTTTCCTTCTATCTTCTTCTTTTTTAATGTGTGCAAATTTGGGTTCAGGATTAGAAATGGTGAGACTGACCTCAAGTATTGGGACAACTCAATATCTTGACTCTTGACCACTTTCCCCTTTCTATGTTATTTATAAACCATTTCTCCAACAAACATATTTGCTATACCCAGTGCCATGTGTTTGGGCTTTTTTTAGTCATACATTCTGCACCTTCATCAGCTTTGGCTTTGGTCCCACCCTCTGGCTCAGATGTCCTTCATGGCCTGGCAACAGGGGACCTTTGAGGTCAGTGGGGCCCTAGTAAGGCGGGACAAAAAGCAAGCAGATTGAAGACACCCCAAAAAGTCCTGAGGGTCAACTTCACTTTTGCTTTTCAACCTTCTTTATGTGTTCACTTATGTCACCTGTACAAAACACTGCTACTACAACCTGTGATGGAGGAGGACCAATGGGCTTTGCAGAGGGGACTTTTGTGCTAAGAACATGCAAGACTGTCTCTTAAGGCTGGTCCTTTATAGCCAAGTCCAACAGCCCTATCTCATCATGGAGCCAAGTTCCATCTTCCAGAAGAATTTCCCGTTCAATGAGACAGACCCATCAAAATGTTAAGCCTGTTTCCTAAGAAATAAGCTGTCTTTTGTCCTGAAACACATTACTATTGGATATGGTTACTTTAGCTGGAAAGTGTACTTGACTATCACAGAGCTTGGCATCCTTAAAAGTATGCAATTCCTCTTTCCTTTTAGACATTTTCATGGGCTATTCTCAAGTTGGAAGGAAGAGAAATAGGAGGCAGAGGCAGGTTGGGAAGTAAACAAAGTAGGGTCAGAGAAGGCAGAGGAAAAGGTGAGGAAAATGTGTATCTGAATCCCACCAAGCTGTGTGACTTCTGGGATCTCATTAGTTTTTAAACAATAATAGCTCACGCACATTTATTGAACCTCTGTGAACCGGGTAGTTTTGAAATTTCTTTTACATGTATTAACAGTCTTCACAATAACCTTGTGTGCTAGGCACTGTAATTATCCTCTTTTATATACAAGAAAGCTGAGGTGCAGAAAAGTGATGCGACTCATTGAGTTTACACAATTAATGGTGACAGAGGCAGGATTCAAATCTAGCCTATCCTCTTAACCACACGCTGTACAGCTACCTGCAGCACTTACCAGGTTAGCTCTGCTAGTTTAGATAACCTCTCTCTCTCAACCTTACTAGCTCACAGTCTGTTCTTTTCAAGTTTGTTTACAGGCATTACCTTTGTACATTTACTAAGTACTTCCTTTTTCTTTTTAAAAAATATTTTAGTTGTAAACGGACACAGTACCTTCACTTTATTTATTTTTATGTGGTGTTGAGGATCCAACCCAGTGCCTCACATGTGCAAGGCAGGTGCTCTGCCACTGTGCTAACCCCAGCCCTTAGTATTTCATTTACCAAAAAATAAAGTATAGCTGGGTGTGTTTGCACACTCCTGTAATTCCAGTGGCTTGGAAAGCTGAGGCAGGAGGATTGTGAGTTTAAAGCCAGTCTCAGCAACTTAGTGAGGCCCTAAGCAACTTAATGAGACCCTATCTTAAAATAGAAAATAACAAATATGCTCAGTGGTTAACTGCCCCTGGATTCAATCCCTGTTACCAAAGTAAATAAATATATAAAATAAAAATATAGTTATTCTTTGGAATCCTGGGACTTCATGATGATTAAATTTTAGGAGATATAGTTTTAAAAATTGTGATTTTAAAACAAGAAGCTATGATAATAACAACTGTAAGCAGCAAAAGCTGCTGTGTAGCTATATTTTTAATACCCTTTCCTCAATGCTGTGGGAAGAAAACACAGGAAGTTGTATGAAACATTCTGGGCAGGGGGCTTGGATAATGCTGGATACCTGGAGCTCAGCCTTCAGCCATCTAGTCAGATACACCCTACATCAGAAAACCTGAATTCACACAAATATGAATGAAACAAGATATCCTTATTTACATAGGCCTATTTGTTTTATAAAAGGTTTAGTGTAGAAACCCTTTAATTATGAGAGTTTAATGCTTGCCTATAGAGTATTTATGAATTTAAAACCACAAGAGAGAAAATCAGATTGAAGTAATCCTCTGAGCTGAGTCTATGAGAAACAAGGCAAGCCATCATTCATGCAATCCAGTGGAAGAACATATTTGACCAATAGCTATGTAATTTTAATTAACACAATTTCCATCTAACTCTTCAGAGGCTTCAACTATTACACAAATCCAGGTATAGCTTCTAGAGTTGCAAAGGCCCTTGAGGAAACCTTTGGATAAGCCTGCTCAGTTAAGACCCATATGTCATATAATCCTGGTTTCACAGGTGCATGCGAAGCTCACAGAAGTTTATTTACCTGGTCAATGTAATCAAATTTAAAAATGGTAGGAGGACAAGGACTTGGAATCCAGAGTCTAATTATCACTCTTTGCATATTACACTGGTCACACAGAGAATAAAGTGTGGATCTGAGGTTCGAAGTGGTCTTTATTTATATAGAGCTATTTATTCTAACATGGGGGGAAAAGCTGTGTGTGTGTACACATACATTCTAGTTAAGAAGTTGAATAGGTTGTCTGAGAGTACTCCAATACCAATAATGATATACAATGGTAATGAAAGAAAAATCAGCCAAATGAAATCTCACATTGCTTATACTTTTTGAGAAAAATATATATATTCAATATAAAATTAATGATAAAAGTATGAAAAAAATAGTATGCAAAAAGGGTAAATTTAAATTAGGAACCAAGTCCTGTGAGGATGAATGGTCACATACATACACACACACACACACACACACACACACTTTATTTACATCAATGTTCGGATTAGGAATCTCATGGATGGTTAAAAGAGATAACTACATAGTTTCCTAGAGCTTGCAGGAGTACATGGTATTTATCCTGTGAAATCCAGTCTCAACTCTGTATCATTTGTGTGGCTTTTGCTGTCTTTACCTTTTCCCAGAATCACCCCCACCAAGTTCCTCTGCTAAGTAATTTTGGATGCAAGAATATAAAATGAGAGAGAGAGACATACTGATTGCTAAATATTCACTGAAAGAAAAGCCGAATGATTTTACTGTGAATATAGTATCACAAGACTTAATATAACTTACCATGGAGTTATTAGTTTGGTATTACTAAGCTGAAGACTGAACAGTTACTGAACACAGAACAAATACATTAGAGGAACACAAGAGGGCTTTCCATCAGCCACACCTGAGTTCTACTTCCATCTTTTCTACCTGCTGTGTGATATACCACAATCTTCTTAATTCTTTTTAATTTTAGTGCTTCCCGGGTAAAAGAAAACTGCTTCAGGACCTCAGAGGGTCTTGGAGGAATGCAAGGAGAACACATCAACTAAGTGCCCTTTACACTGGTTCAAGTGGGTGCCTTTTACCTGGCAACTGGAAGGTTCTAAGTATTTTTTTAAAAAATTATTTTTTGCAAGATCTGGAAAATTCAAAGGTTGAGGAAGAAGGGAAATAACTATTTTCTTTTGCAAGAGGTGGAATCTGGATAAATGATAAAAGAAAAAGAAATGAGGGACAAAGAAGTACAAATATCTAAAGGGTAATCTTTTCCAGGTAGATTTCTGAAACCTGGAAAAAAGCCCATGAACAGATGCCAGTAACTTGTGTGCAAACAATGTATAAACAGCTTGAAGGTATCTGATGATTCCTGCATAGCTGTGGTCTCTGCTCATCCTGGTGGGGACCCACACTGACCTGTGCAAGCTAGCCAGCTCAGATTGACCACTCCCTTCCTCAGGTTACTGTTTAGTTACTTGTCAGCACTTCCACTAGAGGGCAGCAGGTGGACAGTAGAGGATGTCAAGATGGACTAAAGTGGATGCTTGACAAGAGCAGCTGTCAAGGTGCAGTGCAAAGTAATGGGGGAGTGAGGGGTATGTGAACTGAGTGGAAAAGGTAAGAGCCTGCATAATTAGTGAGCTTCCATTTTGAAGTGGAGCCAGGGACGGGGCGGGGGAGGAGTTCAGTATCAGTAGGAAGATGGAACAGGGTTTCCCAAAGCAACTTGTTCGGACTCATGTTTGGAGTTTTCTTAAAACAAATAAACAGACACATCTAGTGTGCAACCAAACTCCAGGTCGTCTCTCCAGATCTTATGCTTCTGTAGGTATGGGTCTTGTGAATCTCTAATTTTCAAAAATTCCCAGCTTTTTCCAAGGAATAGCGACGGCTAGATCTTCCAGTTTTCAGAGACTAACTTCACTAACACAATATTCTCTTAAACAACTTCAAATTAACAGTGAAATTCTGTTTTAGTCAGCTTTTTTGCTGCTGTGACATAAAAACCCAATCAGAACAAATGTAGAGGAGGAAAAATTTGAGGGCTCACGGTTTCAGAGGTCTCAATTCATAGACAACAGGCTCCATTTCCCAGGAACTCCAGGTGAGGCTGAATATCATGTTGGGAGAGTGTGGCTGAGGGAAGCAGCTCATATGATGATCAGTAAGCAGAGAGAGAGACTCCACGCTCCAGATACAAAATATATACCCTAAAGCCACACCCCCAATTAAAAACTACCTCCAGCCACACCCCACCCGCCTCCAGTCACCACACATTTAATCCATCAAGGATCAATTCATTGATTATGTTAAGGCTATAACCCAATCATTTCTCCTCCAAACCTTCTGCATTGTTTCACATGTGAGCTTTTGGGGAACACCTCACATCTAAACTGTAACAACTTGTTTGTTCCTCTAGCGATTTGTCTTCAGAGAAAGAAAGGGCAGCAGTCACTGAAATTGCTGGGGTGGACTGCAATTTCCAGTTTTCAGAATGCTATGACAGACGGAATCTTTCTTAACCCTTAAATTCTTGCAATAAACCTGTATCCAAAGATTTGCAAACCCCACTGACAGTTAGGGAAAGTGCATTGTAAGTCTACAAGCCATGACTTTGGACTTTAGTTTATGACTCCATCATAATGTGCAGTGTCTTTTCAATACTTTCCTTACTCAGGATTTATAAGTAATAATTTTATCCTATAACTTAGTGGAATTCTAAGAATGATGGCAATGTCCAAGTTATGCATAGGACTGGAGACAGAAAAAAGAAAGAGAAACCTGTGACTGCAAAGTCAATAGGCTCATCCCAATCTTGTCTTCTAGTGCTCCACTGGAAAGGAAAATTCAGCACTTGGTTATAATTTGTGAGTGAGGAAGATGGATGAGAGTGCACGAGTCAGGGGCCACACTTCCACCACAAAGAGGAGCCTTGTGATTTCCTAAGGGTTTTGTCTCAACCTAATTTGTGCACCTCAAAACCTTCTCAGTACTAATGGTTTTTCTGCAGTGAGAGAAGAAACAGTCCTTTTGTCTTCTGCAATGTTTCAAAACGGTTTTTCAAATGGATTCCATTAACTAGGTTACTTGCTGTCAAAGGCTAAACTACAGAAGAAAGCACATAGGGCTGGATGGAGGCTATCTTGGTCCCACTCCTGCCTGCAACTATTCTGAGTCTTCCCTAAGTCCTCGAACCCACTGGGCCTGGGTTCATCAACAGAAAGGGTTGGTCTTGAAGTTTCCAGCCAGAGACAACATAAAGATATTAGTTTGCTTTCAAATTATTTTTAATCAGACTCTAACATTTAATGCTTAGGAGATTCACATCATATAGTCAAGATCAACTTTTGGGTATACTAAAATGAAGAACAAATGGGGCACTTTTCAACAGCCCTTTCCACCTTCTGAGATACCAGATAATTTACTTAGTTATTATTGTAGCCTATTTTCCATCTCACCTGTGTGCCTTCCTCACCTCCCATTCCTCCACATCCTGCTAAGGAAAGCTCTGTGACAGCAGGAGGTCTTATTTCTTTTGTTCACTGAGGCATTACAAGCACTTAGAATAGTTTGTCACAAATAGTAGGTGCTCAATAAATATTTGTTGGCTGAATTAATTCCTGGTAGCTTTATGAAAAATGCAGTTTTTTTTCAAGTGAGAGAAGCTGAAGACAACCAGTTCGCCCCATAGAAAAGACATAAATATGTCCAATGAGCTCCTAATTTATAAAGCATATTGCAGATTTTATATTCATAGTGAGTTGTCACATAAAAGCTATCGGTACATGCTTATGTCTAAATAAGGTATATTTGTTTCTCATAAAAACAGTTGTCTCTTGGTATCCAGGTGTATTAGTTTTAGGACCCCACATGGATACCAAAATCTGTAGATGCTCAAGTCCATATCCCTCATACTTGAAATCATTGCCATATTACTTATAGTACTGAATATAATGCAAATGCTATGTGAATAGTTTTTATAGTTTACAAAATAATGAAAAGAAAAAAATTCACACATTCAGTATAGATGAAATATTTTAAAGAATAGTTTTGACTTGCAGTTGATTGAATCCAAAGATGCACAACCCATGGACATGGAGGGTGGGTTATGTAATCAAACTGAGATTTTAAAATAATGTTGAGGAAATTTTCACAAGGAGCCTGAGTATACCATTAAATCCACCTGGCAGCTGTTTGTTTCACTCATAAAAAAATCAGCACGGCAGGATTATTTTAAAGTCATGGGACAGTTCCTTATGTGGAATGTCCCATATTAGTGTCACCTTAAATATGGTGGATTAATTTCTATGGTGGTAAAAAGCAGTCTTAAGACTGATAAAGTTTAATCTTACACCAATTATATTAGTTTCAACAGCTGGCTTAGCAGTTATCATACCCTCCCATGCTTCTTTTAATAAGTGCTCCTGGATGTCTTTCAGTTGCTCCACCAGCCTTTAATTCTCTAGGCTGTTGAAGGAGAAATGACAGGAAGCATTTTCTGGAAGCACTCAGATGTGACTGTGCATTCATGGGGATTTGTTAAGTGATGTTTAAGTTGTTGCATTCCTCATAAACAGGCATGAGTGGCAGGCTTTAGGGGTGATCTTCCAAAACAAATGTGACTCATAACCATTAGTGCAGCACAGGCTAAAGCTAACAAATCTCGTTCTAGGCAACCTATGAGTGAGTACCTCTGGAACATGAACTAGGTAAAATTGCAGGGGAGGTTTACAGGGGACCAGGCTGAAGTCTTTAATGTAATTGTGACTTCAGCAGGCACCTGGGCTTTTATGTGGAATTTCCTCATTAAGGAATATTTAATGCAGAACACCCTGGAATAAAGTTTGGAAATTCTGGTACTTCAATGATTATCATCCTAGTCTCCCTGGAGCTAAAAGGTTAATCACTCAGGCTTTAGAATTATTCCTATCTATATATACAATGCCAGATTTAGAGTTTAAAAACAGGTGTTCATAATGCTCTGAATGTTTCTTTTTAAATCAACAAAACTAAAAGACTTAATTCTTCCACTTGAAGAATATGGCCAGGACTGAGTTTCTCCTTTGACCTAGCATCACTCTCTAATGTCTCTGATATTTACTCCTTTAGTTAAGGAACTCTGGCTTAAATTTTTTGGGGTGGGGTTCTGTTATTTTCATTTGATTATTTGCTATCATTGAAAACAGATATGAGCAAAAAGAAGGACGGGAAAATAACAGCTGTCTGTGACAATTTCAAGTCTGAAGTTGCTCATTCGGATTTGATGCCACTTCAAGACTGGCCCTGAAAAATGAAAATAATTTAAGCTGTGCTGAATACTGACTGTCAGCAGATACCTTAAAGACTTCAAGCAAAACTACAGGAATATATGACATCATATGAAAGAGCTTTAGTCAATTGCTAATCCCTACATACAGCTTGGGCTGCATGGTCCAACTGGTTTGCTATGGTTTGTTTCAGAGGCAACCTCTCCTTTCTTGGAGCTCCTACAATATTTTGTGCATGCTATATATGTGCATTCACTATAGCACATCTCACACATTTCTTCTAACCCCTTTGTTTACCTAGAAACTTTGAACCTCTCATAGTTCTTAATTTATTTATGGGTTTCTGGCATTTGGCTCAAAAAAACTTAGATGACTGAATGAACAAATGAATGAGTGAGAAGATTCATAGGTGTACTATAACTACAAGTATATTAATATTTGTTTTGCTTTAAAAACTTTTATTTTTTAGGAATATGAATTTCTCTCTTTTTTTATTGGTGCATTACAGTTGTGCTAGTGATGGGATTTGTTGTTACATATTCTTAGGTGCACACAGTACAACAATATAATTTGGCTAATATCATTCCTCAGTATTTTCTTTTTCCCTTTCTTCTTTCCTTCCCTGGCCTCTTTCCTATAGTTTACTGATCTCCCTTTAATTTTCATGAGACCACCTCCTTTCTTTTCCTTTGTTCTACTAAGCTCCCACATTAAAAGCATTTAAACAAGTTTTGTCTAATTTGATTTCCAGAACAATCCCAGGCACAGTCAGTTCAACATGTAGCCACTAGATCCAGTCCAGTGGTTGATTCCCAAACAGAACTTCTCTGACTCCCACAGGGCACTTTGTAATGTTTAGAGACTTTTTGGGTGTTACAACTAAGGAGGCACTGCTATTGTTATCTAGTGGGTAGAGATCATGGATGCCAATGTGCTGCATGTACAGGACATGCTAAACATGCTACAATGCACAGGACACTTCCTACCCCAGAAAAATGATGTGGTCTAAAATGCCAACACTGCCAAAGTTGAGAAATCCTCACCTAGATTCTTGCTCTCTGAAATAATTGCTCTGCCCAAAATAATTTTCTGATCAAGTGTTTCCTATAAAGACCTCTACAATGAAAACTATAGAACACTAAAGAAAGAAATTGAAGAAGACCTTAGAAGATGGAAAGATCTCTCATGCTCTTGGATAGGCAGAATCAGTATTGCCAAAATGGCCATACTGCCAAAAGTGTTATACAGATTTAATGCAATTCCTATTAAAATACCAATGACATTCTTTATAGAAATATAAAAAGCAATCATTAAACTTATTTAGACAAATAAAGAGACGTAGAATAGCCAAAGCAATCCTTAGCAAGAAAAGTGAAGCAGGAGACATCACAATACCAGATCTTAAACAATATTACAGAGCTATAGTAACAAAAATGGCATGGTATTGGCACCAGAACAGACAGGTAGACGAATGGTACAGAATAGAAGGCACAGAGACAAACTCACACAAATACAGTTATCTCATACTAAACAAAGGTGCCAAAAACATTCACTGGAGAAAAGATAGCCTCTTCAACAAATAGTGCTGACAAAACTGGAAATCCATATATAGCAAAATAAAATTAAACCTCTATCTCTCAACCTGCACAAAAATCAACTCAAAGTGGATCAAAAACTTAGGTAATAGATCAGAGACCCTGCACCTAATAGAAGAAAAAGTAGGCCCAAATCTTCACCATGTCGGCCTAGGATCTGACTTCCTTAATAAGACCCCTAAAGCACAAGAAGTAAAATCGAGAATCAATAAATGAGATGGATTCAAATCAAAAGCTTCTTGTCAGGAAAGGAAACAATAATGTGATGAGAGAGCCTACAGAGTGGGAGAAAATCTTTACCACAGGAACCTCAGATAAAGCATTAATCTCTAGGGTATATAAAGAACTCAAAAGAGTTAACACCAAAAAACCAAATAAACCAATCAATAAATAGGCTAAGGAACTGAACAGATACTTCATAGAAGAAGAAATACAATTGGTCGACAAATATATGAAAAAATGTTCAACATCTCTAGCAATCAGAGAAATGCAAATCAAAACTACTCTAAGATTTCATCTCATTCCAGTCAGAATGGCAATCATCAAGAATACAGGCAACAATAAATGTTGGTGAGGATGTGGGGGGAAAAGGTACACTCATACATTGCTGGTGGGACTGCAAATTGGTGCAACCACCATGGAAAGCAGTACGGAGATTCCTCAGAAAACTCAGAATGGAGCCACCATTTGACCCAGCTATCCTACTCCTCGGTTTATACTCAAAGGATGTAAAATCAGCATACTACAGTGACGTAGCCATGCCAATGTTTTTTTTTTTTTAATATTTATTTTTTAGTTGTAGGCAGACAGAATATCTTTATTTTATTTTTACGTGGTGCTGAGGATCGAACCCAGTGCCTCACGCATGCTAGGCGAGCACGCTACCACTGCGCCACAACCCCAGCCCCATGCCAATGTTTATAGCAGCTCAATTCACAATAGCTAAACTATGGAACCAACCTAGATGTCCTCCAATAGATGAATGGATAAATAAAATATGGTATATATATTCAATGAAATATTGCTCAGCTTTAAATAAGAATGAAATTATGGCATTTGCTGGTAAATGGATGGATTTGGAGAATATCATGCTAAGTGAAATAAGCCAAACCAAGAAAACCAAAGGCTGAATGTTTTCTTTAATATGTAGATGCTAATTCACAACAAGGTGTGTAGCACTAGGGAAGAATAGAGTTACCCTAGATTAGGTAGAGGGGAGTGAAGGGAGGGGGAGGGAGGGATATGGGGATAGGAATGAAAATATGGGGATATGGGGATAGGAAATAGAATGAAACAGACATTGTTACTTCATGTATGTATATGACTGCATGATCAATGTGATTCTAAAACATGTACAATCAGAAAAATGAGAAATCATACTCCATCTATGTATGATATATGAAAGTGCATAAGTGCATTCTACTGTCATGTATAATTAATTAAAACAAAAATTTTTAAAAAGAAATTACTAAGTGTACTTTTTAAAACTTCTTATCATGAGTCGTCTTCCTCAAATACATACAAACTAACCCAAGCATGGGAAGAGCAAGGCTGTGGTGTGACTCCTAATCACTGACATAGGATGAATGCCTGGTTTGCCAACACTGTTTCTTTGGGAAAGTCACTTGGGTGTAGCTAGCACCTGGTTACTTCTCTATATTTCAAGAAGAATGACTCCATTGTCTAAGATCTCTTAGAAAATTTACAAGTTCAGCTGTTTCCTATAATTAAAGTTTCTAGGAGAACAGCTAGAGAGGACTAGGTGGATTTAGACACCAGCTGTTTAAAAGAATACCCAGAGTCAATATACTGGCAAGTTAATTCCATTTCTGCCTTTAACAAAGCCACACATGAGCACAGGGGAGTAGACATAAGGTGATGGTCCTGCAGTCGTGTGGAGAACTATAAAGAAGTAGGCAGAAAGCCCCTTTGTCAAAATTGCACATTTTCCTATTACTTATAAAAACAATCCCCTGAGTTGACAGAGTGAAGAAATATACATGGATCTTTTCACAGCTCAGGCGCCAGCAGTAAGTTATGTGACCCAGAGAGTATCAGTTCCAAGCATACAGAAAAGCACAGTCCAATGAGAAGAAAAGACCTAGAGGGATCAACTTGCTCACTGACTTTCTGCCTTTTAAAAAATTTCTGACTTATATGTTCAAATAAAATCTTAAGTGAAAATCCACTGTGTAAAATCTAAACAATTGTTATATGAAGCTGTGTTTAGGCAATTTTGGGGCACCAGAGTGGCCCTGCAGATCAGCTCTGCATACCCATCCCTGGCCCAGCAACTCATTCTACTTTGAGACAATTGTAATTGACATAAAGTATTTTCTTTGAAGAGTAATTTAATATCCTCATTCTTTCTCTCTTGATGATAAGGCAAAGGAAGAGAAGATTAGTCTCCACAAAAATCCACACTTTCCTGTAGCTATGCCAATA
The DNA here is from genome assembly GCA_004024805.1 of Geosciurus inauris. NCBI lineage: Eukaryota > Metazoa > Chordata > Mammalia > Rodentia > Sciuridae > Geosciurus > Geosciurus inauris. Next base: position 21,176 of record PVHX01016891.1, read on the forward strand.
CTTTACATGCTATCTCATTTAATTTTCATGGCTTTCTGAGCAAAGATGAATGGACAAAGAAAATACTATTTACCTTAACAAAGAAAGAAATTCTGCCTTGGGCAACAACATGGTTGAACTGAGGATGAAAAGCCAGCATAGAAAGATAACTATTGCATGATTTCATTTATATGGGAAATCTGAAGAAGTTGTCCTCCTGAAATAGAAGATGGCTAGCTGCTGGGAGCTGAGGATGAGGAATGAGGAAGGGACGATATAAAGTTTCAGTTAGGTGGAGTAAGTTCTGGAGATCTATTGTAAAGCACATGAATATAACTAATAATAATGTTTTATATTTGAAAATTGCTAAGAGTAAATTTAAAATTTTCTTACCACAAAAAAGTAGGTATGTAAGGTGATGAATGTTAGTTTCCTTGATCTAATCATTGCACAATGTGTATGCCTATCAAATCCCATGCTGTATATCATAAATACATGTAATTTTTATCTGCAATAGGAGTGCTGAGAAGTTCAATAATTTTCTGAGTCAGAATTAAAACTGATAGAGCTAAAATCCTTCCATACATATGTTTTATTTCCAAAGGCTACCCTTGTGATTTACTACACTATTTTACCATGCTATCTAAACACGCTTGGTTAAAGTCTTCTTCAACATGATAAATGGTGAAAACAAATACCATGTCATCACTATCCCTCAGACTAAACATCTCCAGGTCCTCCAATGTGATTTCCAGAGCCTTTACCATCAGCCCTGTTTTGTTTAGATTTGTTACATTCTTCTAGAATCATGATGTCTGGAACTCTGATTATTCTCAGCATGCTATAGTCACCTCTGATGCTCTGCTGCCTTATACTCCTAACAAGCCAATTGCAACAAGCCTATGGCTGACACAAAGCAAGACTCTTTCATTGTCTGCCTTTCTTCCTCCTGTTTCCCTGTCCCCTGCTCTTTTCACAACACATTCTAACACATCCTCTCACCATTAGCTACTGTTAAGAAAACCATGGCTACCCTTGCTCCAACCAAGGAAACAGTGGATCAACAGAAGGAAAAGCAGAAACAGTGATATGTGATAAATGTAAGGCAGCCATGAAGTGGTCCTTTCCTAAAATAAGACCTCTCATTTTTGGAGAAGAAGAGTTTCGTAAAATATAGCATGGGAACTAAAGTCAATCTGTTAGATCTACACACAGCTATCTGGAAGTCAAATATTTATTTCTCCTTTGACAAATTTGCAAGGTTTTGCTAAAAAAATTAAAGGATGTATTTTTCATACTCAGAGATCAAGAAATTGAGATTTTTATCAATATAACATTTACTTAAACCTTGAGAGTCACACATTTCAGGATGAGCTCTCAATGGAAAAGTGGAAAGATCTGATATTTAAGGGAATGGGTGGAAAAATTGGTGCATTTATCTGTAGGATCCCTAACTAAAGTCTTTTGAAATCTGAAGTTCAATGTTCAGAGGGGAAGAAAAAACTTGCATTTAGGATCTGCAGGCCTCATTATATCTCTTTAGAGGTCTGTCAATATTTGAGGAGATTTAGTCATGTAGGTGAGGCACAGATAAAGGCAGGGTCAGGGGGTTTGGTGCTGGGTGACCAGGTCACTCAGAGTAGGATGCTGATCAGTGGTTGGTGCATAGGAGACAGAGTTCAGTCACCTGAATGGGGGTCAGCAAGACTTAGGAACCAAATCAAGGTGGCAGGCATTAGTGTTCACGGGAGAGTTCTGGTCCAACAGGAAATGCCCAGGAAAAGCACTCAAATTCCAGTTTCTACAGTTGCATACCTATTTCCAGACCTGCCCCTCTCCCCAAAGACATCTTAATTTAGCCTCTGCACTTGTCAGGACTAAAGATAGAGAGCAGCAGTGACAACTTTGGGACAGGACTGGAGAAGTACCAGGTCAAGATTTTGATGCTGATTCACTCATTTATTCAACAGATAAAGATCCTCATGGGAATGCTAGAGAATGAAGATACAGGGCTGAGCAAAGCACCCTTGATGGATCTGAAGGTCTAACGAGTCTCAAACCCATAATACTTATTACATAGGTTATGCAATCAACGGTCACTGTGTCAGTCACTTGAAACCAATTAAATCACATTCATTTCAAACTCAATCTGGACTTGTCACAACCTGAAACACAGATGTCATCTCAAATTCATTAAGAAGAGAGACAAAGGACAAATGCCAGCCCCCTTCACACAACTCCCCACCCCTCTTCTTGGTGAGAGCTTCTGTAAAATCATCCTGAAATGCTTCTCCCAGTGTTGAGACATCATCCACCAGGCTTCAAAACGTGCAGTCCTACCATGGAAGCGCAATGCAGACAGTGTTAAGGTTAGGACTCAGGCCACAACTCGTCATATAAACAGAAAGAAAGATTCCTGATAAGTGTATCTGATGAAATACTTTGGATGCATTTTAAACAGATTGAGAAATGGAGGCCACAGAAAACTGATTTGCAGCTGGGGCTAATGAAGTCTCCAAGCACCAGGGCCTCTGGGTATGTCTAGACATACCAGACAGGGCACCAAGGAATACTCTCTTTTGTATGACAAATTGTGTGATCGCATTTCAATGTGTGTCTGTGTTACACATCCTCACTGCCCTTATGTTGCTAACTAGAGACGATGAGAAACATTGTTCTGGGTTTGAAGATGACAATGTTGACAGCACTATTTAAACACCCACATGAGTGTTGGTGGGAAAGCCTTCATGAGACTTTAATGACTGGTATTTGTGAAAGATGCTGGTGATCCTTGGGAGTATGGCTGCTGGTGATTATGCCTGATGACAAATTAGGTGCACAGCCGCATGGGTAAGCAGGCAGCTGTAGGACCTGGCTGGGTGGATCCAAGCTGCATGCACTTCTACATAGCTGAGCCTGGATCAGCCTCTAGCCAGAGACAGACAAGCAGGTGTGTCCATGCTTGCTAGCACCTCACACCAAATACATTACAGCAGCATCTTCTGGGTCTCCACACAATAGGATCCCCAGTCTGGGGTTCTGAACCAATGTGGTGTAGAGACATTTTGTAAACCCAGGACAGATTTTTGTCCTGGAAAAGTTGAGATCCAAGGTAGAAGACTAGAGAGTCTATTGTGGGCATGTGTGAATTGGGACTATTCATGGGTGGTCCCAATTCTTCCATTTACTAATTAACTGAGACACAAACCTAATCACTCTCACTGCCAGCTTCTTGACAGGGTGAGTCATTCAGCTACTGTGTTAGCCCAGCCAACCTCTCAGGTTCTGTCCAGTGCAATTGCAATGCTCAATGTATCCTGCTTGTGTTTTATTGCATTCTGTGAGGTAAGTACATACCCTAGCAATGACAAAATGTTTGGAGTTTTGTCATAGTCTTGGGATACAGTCATGAATGCCTAGACACTACAATGAAGAGACACTACAATGATCCCCATGGTGGATCCTCACTCACAGTAGCCTAAGCCATGCTACAGCACACAAAGAGGTGGGCCAGGCTGAGCACAGGCAGGAGGAATTCTGGAAAATGGTGCAAAAGAAAGGTGGCTGAGACACTTTGCTGTCACTCAGCTGCAGCATGCTTCCTCACGGAGCACAGCTATCAAGTAACTACCAGCACTTCCCTGCTGATAGACTCATCTGTGTCGTAGGACTCCACTGTTAAAAGTGAGTCAGCGCTAATGCTAGGAACATTTAACTAAAAGTGTGGAACCTTAAGAAATGGAAGGAGTAGGAAGGTGCTAAAGATTTATGAAATCAAAAATCCACACATTAGGGCTGGGGTTGTGGCTCAGTGGGAGAGCATTTGCCTCCCATGCATAGGACACTGGGTTCGATCCTCAGCACCACATAAATATGTAAAATAAATAAAATAAATGTATAAAAAAATCCACATATTAGTTGGAGTTCAAGTGCTGTGATTTCATCTCCTCCACATCCCTCTGTCCATGGTCCATTCAGTTTTTACCACCCTTGTCCCACTTACGCTTAGATCATCTCTCCTGTTTTATTATAATCATGTTCCTCTGCACCCATCCCTCTAAAATTCACTTTTATCCTATTACTAGTATCATTTCCAAAGTGAAACTCTTAACAGTGCCATTACTTAGCTTTAAAACCTTTAATAACCTAGGAGGTTCATAAATGAATTATGTTTACTTCTCTGTCTTCTCTTCTGTAAACTATGAGTTCCTTAAAATCAGGAGCATAAATTAAAATTCCTCTTTGAATTCATAAAGGATAAGAACTTGCTGGAAGACTGTTTTGTGTCACTGTCTGCAAAGGTCTATGCTCACATCTCCCTTTAGCACCATGCATGTAGCTTCACCTGGCCTGCTGTAACCTGCTGAACCCCAATGTCAAAGGCAGTGTGTGATACCAGGAGGAAAGGTGACATAGGATTGCTGATGTACCTGAACTTGAGTCATGGCATTAGAACAGACTATAAAATTTTTTTTTTGCCTTTCATGATGGTCAATGCAGCAGCAAACTAAAACTCTATGGATTTCCCCCTTACTTCCAATGACACAGCAAAGCCTGGAATTAATCATTTTTCAAAATATTTAATGGAGACACCCTATACTTTCTATCAACTACAACTGTGACTCTAATACTTTTTTGAAATATCTCCAATATGTTTTGGCAACCTCCCAGGACTCTGTAAAGTTTCAACTGTAGTGGGATAGGATTGACTTTTAAAATAAAAATTTCTTCCCTCTGTGTTGTTATTTCCTCTCCTTTACCAATAAGAACAGAAGAGTCCTTTCATTCAAATCAGTGTTATGTCAATTTCATAAAATTAGAAACAGTGCTCAAAGATATACAGAGAATATTATTTTAGGGATCTTGGTTTCTTTAGAACATGACATTTTATTCCTAACATAAGTTTCTTATCTTAACTGGTATGGAATGATGCAATACCTTTTGAAGAATTATTGTGTAGACTGCTATGATGCTAATTGTAAGCTTTTCCTATAGGCCATGCTTAACATACACACACATGTGCATGCATACATGTATGTAAACTATATATACATGTTATACATAAATATTATACATACTATGGTATACATACTGGATCTCTTAAACTCATGATAAATCTCTCAAGGGAAGAATCATTGTATTCCTCATGGCCTCATGTTCAAGCTTTGAAAACAGAAGATTCTTGAGAAATATCTGTGCATTGAACTTGTTAACTTCTCCAATCTATATCTATTAAAATAGTTCAAAGCATCTTGACTATTTGCCTTCATCACATGATCTAGACTTTACATCCATCTAGGGCCTTGTTAACTTCTGGGTCTTCTTAGTATCTCAGCTAGATTAAACTTCTTCGGGGAAGGGGTTTGCCTACTTCTACTCGAGGTGGCTGAGGCCTAAGGGCTCCTTAGTTGTAAGCCGATTAATGTAGTAAAGATATGTGACCTAGTTGATAATAGATGCTCCATGGAAGAACACTTAATCCATTGGATATTTCTGCCCAATTTTCAATTGAAAATTGCTCCAATAGGAGCAGCAATCTTGATAGGCCAACTTGGTAAAGTCCTCCAAAAGTGAGGCATTATTAATCATGCTTGATTTTAGAAGAAAAACTTCTCCCTGAGACTATGTAACCTGCTTTGAGGAGCAGATATAGAGTCTCATATTAAGAATGAGAGACAGAGATAAAACATCTATTACAACATTTTAGCTAATACAATGATGGTACTGTTCAATGTTTAGTTCTCATTAAATTTCCCATGGGGCAATTAGACTTCATATAAAAAAATACTCTCAGGCCAAGAATACTTTTAATCGCTCATCTGCCCAAGCAAAAAAACCCTACTGGAAGGTTCACGGGCCAATCTTCCCCCAGCCTACAGATCTGTTATCTTCTCCCAGCTCCTAGGCAACTTTTCTCCAGGTAATGCCTTTACTCTCTCTCTCTCAACAGTACCACACCTTTCATTGACCAAACTGGATTTTAGAAAAAGGGTTTATGAAACTATAGTAATGTCTGTTTTTTAAAAGTTCTTCACCTATATTTTTAGTCTGCCTTATACAATGGGAAAGAAATAAAAATAAAATGATTTGATCCAGACCTGACAGAAAAAGAAACACATGGCCCAGGAATGTCATCTGAGATCATGATCCATGTCATGTCACCCACTAACTTTGGCTGAACCTATTAGATAAGTGGCCAGAACTGGCAAATACACACTTAACCACATGCTTGGACAAGCTCACCTATAACTTCTTACAAAAACATCATACCTATTCTTAATCCATGGGTCATTTGAAGGAGGTATTCTGTAATACCCACATATTCCAATGAAATTTTGGTTAGTCCAACAAGAAAAAAAAGAAGAAAAATTTTTTTCTTTGTTTAGTTACTCTTTATATGTAACTACAGGTAACATAAATGATATGTGTTTATTATAAACCATTGACTTTCCTTATACTCTGCTTTCTCCAAATAAACAAAAAGGGAAGCAAAAACTACTGATAAGCAAATATTAAAACCAGCTAAGGAAGGAGAATGAGATCACCACTTGGAAAGATAACTGCAGCCCTGTGTTCACTATGGCACCATTCAAAACAGCTAAGACAGGAAACAACCTTGTCCATCCATGGATGGATACATAAAGAAATTGTGGTACACACACACACACACACACACACACACACACTACAACATTATTCAGCCTAAGATAGGAAGAGATCCTTCCATTTGCCACAACATGGATATTAGGCTAAGTGAAACAAGCCAGACACAGAAAGAAAACTAGAGAACTATTTCATGATCTCATTTATTTGTGCAATCACACGCCAAAAAAGGTCAACTATATAGAAATAAAGAACAGTGAAAAATGTTATCAGGGTTGGGGGAAGGGGAAAGACTTGGGGAGCTGTAGGTCAAACAAATATGTAGGATGCACAAGTCCAGTGATCTAAAGTATGCCATTAGGACGATAGTTAATAACAATGTATCACATTCAGGAGTTTTGCTACATGGTAAACTACAGCTGTTCTTGCTGGCCTGGGTATGGGTGCCTATGTAAAATGATGAACATGTTAATTTGTTCCCCTATAGTAACCATTTTATTACATATATGTATTTTATAACATCTTTTTTAATACTTAAATATACACAATAAAACTTACGTTTGTTTTTTTTTTAAAGCAACAGCAAATGGCATTTTTCCTTAACTCTTCTTAGAAGTTAAGGTTTACAAAACTGTTGAAGCAGTTGAAATACATGTTCTCTGCAGATTTTCTAGGTCTGAAATGCAATTTGAGCTCTAATCTCCCACTCAGGGATGCAGTTTTTTCAATTTCTTTATAGACTCTTGTGCCATACTTTTCATTTCATGGGTTTTCTAAATTCCTCAAGCCTTGCCATGTGGAGTACAAGTCACCTTAGTGAAGAGAGCAGAGATTAAACCTCCCTGACTTTGGAACAGCAGAGGATCTCAGTCGCAATTCTTTGGCACAGAACCAGGGTCTAAAACCAGCCATGGGAAAAGCTGCTGAAATGGAGCCTGCAATTCTCTCCATGTTTTACTTGCATAATGTTGACGTTATAACACCAGAGAGGCCAGAAAATATTTTAAACAATTATGACTTCTTTCTATAAATATTTTGGAATTGCTTTAACAGATAAAACAACATATTTTACCCTTCTCGTTTTCTAAGTTACTCTGAACACCCTCAGCTTCTCACCAGGATGCATTTATTTTTGGCTTGAAGGTCATGGAGGACATCTTAAGGTGCTAAGTCTCCTGTTAAACTGTATTTTCCAACATGGGCTGAGTGTGAAGGGAGTCAGTGACTCTTCAAGCAACAACTGAATTCGGTTTCATGGAATGAGAGGAATACATTGTTCTTGTTTTCAGCTGAAGCACAGGCAAGGAAAAAAATTAAGTCCCCTTGATGAGCTTTGGAAAAGCCCCCCACCCAATGAGCAGTTTTCTTTCTGGACAAAAAAATCTTTCTTGTTTTCCCTGTTTCATTACTCTTCCCTGTTTCTGTTGTTTCTGCTATGAAATTAAGTTTGAAAATATTGAGATTTCTCTACAGAAGAAGTGCGCGAAAAAGAAGGGACAATTATAGAGATGGCCAAGGAAGCTTATGATGCCTGGGTATGTCGTTCAACTATTTCAGGTGTCTCTTCCCTCAAACTTAGCCAAATGGTAATCATACAGAGAGTGAGACTTGAAATTCATTTGAAACCTGCAATTTCCTGTCTCAGAGAATATGATTAAGAGGCCTGAATTCCAAGCTCTGGAAATAGACTATGATATCCTTAGTCACCGATGAGCTGAGTGATCAGTAAGTTTAACATTCACTGCAATTTCCATCTCTCTCCCAGAGCCTAAGGACCAGAGACCTGGCTTTCCTTCAACATAAATGCCCTCCACATGCTATGTAGCATTTATTTTCAACGTCAAAACATCAGATGCCAAAGTTGACTATGGTATTCCTCATAAAGCATTCACAGAAAAGCCCCCCTAGTTTATGATTTTAAAACTAAGACAAGTTCCTAAACCTTGAACTGTTTAATTAAATCACCCAAAGAATTTGGATTTAACAAAGTTTGGTACTGTTTCATAACAGTAGTAGTGGGAATAGGAAAGCAGAACTCACCCTCATGCCCAGAAAAAGCATCGCTTGAGCCTGCCAGTGCCAAGGTCAACAGCAACTGCCAGAGATCCATACCTGTGGGACCTGCAATCACAGAAAGAATACAATGAAGCCAAACAAAAAAATGTAGACCGTTATCATGAAATACTGTTTAAAGACTGGTTAAACCATGAATGCACTGATACAGCAGTTCTCAAATGAAGCCTAGCAAGTCTTTCATGGCCCCAGAGTTTCTTACTGTCATACTGTTCAAGAGCACAAATGAGAGGTTCTAATAAATTCTACCTCCTGTGGGTGCTCACCTCAGGAAATAACATGGACAGTAAAGATTTCACATCCTGGCTGAAACACCTCACAGCAAATGACCCCCCGCACTGCTTCAATAACAGGGCCAGTGTGGTTCACTTTAATTTGATCCGGAAATAGAAAAAATGGTCAGCAGTATCACCAGGCACAGGGCTTCAAGCTGGACAAGGCCATTAAAGGATAAACAAAGCAATCCACTATAAGAGTAACATTTCTCAAGTCTGTTTCCCAAGCATAAAATGAGTTTAATTAGCACTCAAAACACTAAGCTAATGAGCTATCCCAGAAAGGTGAAAAGCAAAAGAAAACAAAACATCTACATCTGTGGGGCTTTCAGAGTTTGGATTTTATGAGGCCTGTGAGCTCCAAAAGGCTCAAGAAGGTAAACACACCAAGAAGGATCAGTTCTGGCCTCGACAGACATTTGGAATCCCAAACGGGAGTCGCACCTTAAGCCATTCAGTCTAATGAACGAAGGAGCAGAACAACATGCCTCAGTCAGTGCACACCTTTATCTGGAAGAAATAAACTTCTCTGATATAATTAGCCATGGTTCCTACATCCAGGATTCTCTAGAGACAAGTTTGGACTGCTTGGAAATGAACTCAGCACACTGGCCTTTGTGGAGCTGTTGTGGCATCTGATAACTCCATGTGAAAACATCAGATGTGAGACCACCATAGCCTCACTGCTGTGTTTTCATCAAATAACGCTATTTCCAAGTCACAAAGGCATACCTGACCATCATCACCCTACCACCTCCTCCAGAGCCTCTATGCAAACTTAACAATAATAAAATAGCCCTTCTTGCTATCCCTAATCAGGCTGAAATGATAAGCAAGAATGTTGGTTTTCATGGGCTGGCGGGCATGGTCCTCTGCCAATTGAATAAGTACAAAATATCTAATATCCTATGCTTTCACTTCTAGACACCCTATCAGTTTTTATTGCTCCATACAATTTTATGTTCTTAAATACTTAAATATATATATATATATATATATATATATATATATATATTTTTTTTTTTTTTTTTTTTTTTTTTTTTTTTTTTTTTTTTTTTTTGTGGTGCTGGGGATTAGAACCCAGGGCCTTGTGCATGCAAGGCAAGCATTCTACCAACTGAGCTATATCCCCAGGCCTCTTAAAATAGTCTTAAGGAAACACATTTGTGAAGCCAGTATCTTCTTGCATCTGAATACCCACATACACACTCACTTGAATGAGGAGCCACCTCAAACATTGCCTCTTGGAGTCACTGGTCGGATCAAGTGTGAAAGTGCAGATGAACACACTCTGTCAACTGGGAGATTTCACACAAGGTGAGCTGTGATTGTTACGACACTCATGTTTTTAATTCTTAACCTGGAAGGCCCTGGACTGATGGCCTTACATTACCCTCATCTACTTTGCAAATGTGAACTACTGAGCATCTGTCCTGTATCCTTTATTCCTGGGACACAGGCTGTATAATTATTGTTGGAAGCCTCCAAAAGAAATACATAAAAATGCTAAAATCTAATAAGTTATAGGCTAAAAATGTCATCTTGTTGGTAACCAGGTATTTCCTTTTAATTTGAAAAATTTTAAGGAGGGAAAGCTTTGAGGATCAAGACTCTGTGGGTAGTATTGGTTTTACTAGTCATCCCCAACATACTTAGTGTCAGGGAAGAAGCTTCCATTGGTATATGCTGTCTTGATATCAAGCTGTAACAGTAAATCTCCATGTCCCTGACAGAGTAAAAACATGACAGTGTTTGCAGTGCTCAGCAGAGTGCTTTCTCTAGTTTAGAACTCACCTTCTCACATAAATCAAAGAAACTTGGCAGATGCAAGAAATAAATGACTTTGCTTCAAAAGAATAACAACACCCTTCAATCCTCAAACTTGTTAAAGCTGCTATCTGCAAATGGACTTCACTTCTCCAAAAGATGGAACTGAGATGACCACAATTCCTTCACAAGCCCTCATAGCTCCTTAGTACACATCCTGTATAAGACAAACCAAGCAAACCAGAATCCTGAGAACCAAATTAGCAAAAAAAAAAAAAAAAAAAAAAAGTTTGCACACACCCATAGCAGAAAGAGAGGTATTTAAAACTGTCATCATTTTAAATGGGAGATGAGAACAGTTCATTGTCACCTAGAGCATTGCATAAAGACTTGACTCTAACACTCTAACTAGTGATGGGAACCAGGAGGAGGATAAAAAAAAAATGTGGTTGGATTTAGTAATGCTAATTGCTTTATTAGAATCAAATGTCTCCATTCCTTCCACTAGTGTTGGCTCAGTGCTCATGACTCCTGAAGAAGCACCCTCCATACTACCGTAGAGAACTTTCTCTAGAGCTATCAAAACCCAGGGCAACAGATGTTCTATTTGATTTGATTCTGTTCTGCCTCATCAGCTTTGCAGAGCTCCATATTGCAGCTTCTAGATGAGAGATCCTTCTTTATTAGGTTCTAGCTGAAAGAAAATATCCTTAGGAAAAGACAATGCCAACCAACACACAATTTTTGGAACTTCAATATAACCAATGATGTATTATATGTGAAAAAGAAAGATCCCTCTTCCCCTTGCCCTTTATGCCCAGATGACCATATGTACACATTACCCCAAGGTATAAGACCTTATCCAAAGAGCTGTCATAAGAGACCCTACTTATAATCTAAGCAGAAGCAGGCATTGTTCAGAAGAATCTACCAAATTGCTCCTTAGTTTATTAGGGTTTTACCCTTGCAATATTTTCCTAGGAAAAATCCTACTCTAAATTACTTATGATATTTGTGCATTCTTTGACTACAGCCTCATGGCAAGATTTTCAGCAGGAGGGGGAAAAATGTGCTTCTCTTCTTGCAGAATGGAACTCACACCATTTCCACCCTCAGTGCTAGAGGCTTTTGCCTGCTCCCCCCCTTCCTCAAGGGAGAGAGAGTTTAAAATCAGTGTAATCCAGCTGGCATGAGTTCTAATTCTCTAGACTGCCTGATAGAGGTGGCCTCCAAATTATAGAATTAGGTCTCTCATATAGTAACTTTCATTCCACGACTACAAAATAGTCCATAAGCACACGAGATTAGATATGACATTTTTTCCAATGTGTTTTAACCGACTCCAGGTAGAAAAAGTAATTGTTTCAGTTCTTTTTAGTTTAAAATGAACAAGTACTTCTTGAACTATTAGTGACTTCTAGTATTGTGCAAAGCACTGTGGAAATTAATGCAAAAATTATCAAAAACATGGCTTTTGACTTGAAGAATTAGGCAATACAAGCTCTTAAAAATGAAAAGCAGCAGCATAGGTAAAAACAGTAAGTTAAAGTAGGGAAAAATGAGCTAATAAATTGAAGGGCTTAAAATTGGAACTAAATGACTGATAGGATTGTGATGGGTAAGGAAAAGTGAGAGGGCCTCTGGTAAACTCGTATGGGCCCAAGCTCAGTGTTAATGTTCTGGGTGTGGAGATGAATTCCAAGTATGTAGGGTAACACTCTGAGAAGGCTAAGAAGAGGTCAAGGTTTAGAATCGTGAATAAAGGGGATTGGCAAGGTAGGACCAGACTGAAACATTTTCAACTCATATCAATCAGAAACTCTCTAGAGGTTTTGGTACAGATAACACACAAAAGTGAGTTTTCCTTAGGATAAAGCTGTATGGCCAGCCTTCTTAAGCTAATTTCACTGGGACATATTGAGGAAATTTGGTGATCTGGATAAGGATATGACAATAATATCATGACTGAGTATATGTGTGGATGAAAGATAGTGTGACAGGCAGAAATCAGGACTTTGGGGTCTGAATTATTTAGTGGGAGGAGAAAGTCACATGATTATTTCAGATACTTGAGTATTAAAGGCAATTATGGGACTTCTGGAAATGTCCAGAGAGGTACAGTGGGAAGCTGAATATATGAGAACAAAGACTAAAGAAAATGAAAAGACCTTAATAAATATAAGAGATAGTTCCATAGAGATGATGAGGATTAGCTGAATTTTGTTAGGTCAGCTTGAGATCTCATCCGAGGCAGACGCAGAGCATACAACGTGGCAAGCTCCACGCGGCAGCAGCAGATGCAGGACATGCAGCGTGGTGGATTCCCCGCAGCTGCGGCAGGTGTAGGGCATGGGTTTGGAGCAGCTGCAGGGAATGAAGCATCAAGCAGCCCGCATGCGCAAAGGAACAGCCTACCAGACACTGGTATATAAGCAGCAATGGCGCCTCCTACCAATCAGTGGACTTTTCCTGACTCATCCCGGAAGGACTCTGACCTCGACAGGATCCCCTGATCAATCCCAGGGGACGCAGGACTCTAGATATCTCCTCTTCCTGTCTCATAGCCCCTTCATTCCTGCCTTAAGCCCTCCCCTTCCTGACTGGGCCCTTTAAATTTTCTTTACCTTGGAACACATGCGCCATTCTCCCGTACACACTCTGATGGACGGGAGAGTTCAGCCCGAGGGCATATATTTCCAATAAAGCCTTGCCCAGCGGTTTTAATTCGCCTCCTGGTGGTCATTTGGCTTTACAAATTTAATATGAAGACTATACTATTTTACAAAAAAAACCCATATCATTTTTATCAAAAGCAATATTAAAAATTATATTAAGCCACATAGGAAAAAATGTACCCATTCATATCTTGTTGGTAATTTGGCAGAAATAGAATGAACCACCACCATATCCTGTGATTGGTAGCAAATATTTAAAAGGAAAGTATTAGGTTGGGGATGTAGCTCAGTGGTAGAGCAGTTGCCAAGCATGTGAGAGGCCTGGGTTCTATTCGTAGCACTGCAGAAATAAATAAATAAATGGAAAGTGGTTAAAAACATCTTTAAAAGTATGATATTAGCATATTAATATATGGGAGGAGTTGAATGATAGATTTGGGAGCCTGGAGTCTGGTTAATGCCAAGTCCAGAAGAATACCAGAATGGCAGCTGAACTGATCAGTAAGTTCTCTCAAATTGTTATTTTGCTGATTTGGCTTTTCTGATACTGAAAAAGCAAGAGCTAGCTTTAAAAATTCCAGCAGAGATAGAATTGCTTATATTGCAAAACCAAGACTTCAGTTAGATAACCTGATAAATGTGTACTTTCTGATACTGGTGTTGATTACTAATGAAATATTGCAAAACTGAATTAATTGACTTCCTGGTGAAGCTTTTCTAAGAACTCAGCACAGGAAAAGAAGAGGCTAGTCCAAAATGGTGTCTGAAATTACCCATTCTAATTAGGCCCAGATGCTTATTTGGACAGTTTGCATTCACAGTTCATATTATTATCTACTTTCTATGGTAGTGATCATTTGAAAACTGGTCGATCAAAAATGCATTAGGTCAATTTATTTCATTCCCATTAGTGAAGAAGGAAATGCTCACAGACACTTTTTAATATAACCATGGTAATGTGCTGCCTAACAATGAGATGGGTTCTGAGAAATGTGTTGTTAAGCGATTTTATCATATGAACATCATAGCGTGTACTTACACAAACCTCTAACACACCTATGCTATATAGTATGTGTGTGTAGACCTAGACCATTATGAACAAAACAACAGGGCACATTAAACATGAGACAGATGTGTGAGAATGCTGCTGGTGTGACCTGGTATACTGTTTTACAGTAACCTCTTTTTTTCATTAGTAAATAATGAATACTTTTAAAAAATTTTGAAAAGGAGATACATAACCCCAAAATAATTATTTATTATCATTATCAACTGTTATGTGCTGCACATAGTTGTGTGCTATCCTTCTTTATGACAGGCAGCACAGTAGGTTTATTTACACCAGCATTGCTACATACACCTGAGCGGTGCATTACTAGGATGGTATCGCAGCTATGGTGTCACTGGGCAATAGGAATACTTCAGCTTCATTATAATATTAGAATAGCACAATTATGTATAGATCCTGACATTTACTGAAAATAATTACGTAGTGCATGACTCTAATTTTACTGATTTTGCTCTCCTCCCTGGCATCTAATATGGAATAAAGATCTGTAGTTTTAAATGTGCACAGTGTTTTTGCCATAAGGTATAAGTGAAAAGGGAGTAGTATATACATTGGATCTTTAATCAAACAAATAAGCATGTACAGTTTGTACCAGTGCTGACCAATTCAATTACCACCAGTCACAGGGGGCTATTGAGCACTCAAAATGTGTCTAATGTCATTGAGGAATTAAACACAAATTCAAATTATATTTAATTGTAATTAATTATTCTAATTAAGCACTTAAGTATATTTGGAACTGGCTGAGTATATGAATCCACTTTTTTAGCTGTTCATTTTATGAAATCTAAGTAAAGATAAAATGATAAGTGAATAATTTTTTTATTTCTAATACACATAAAATCATTAGCATGTTTTAAGAGGTCCTCCAAATTCAGAATGGTGGTGACAGGAAGATTCATGGAAGTTTCTGTTGACTTAGTATGATTATGTTTGCAAAAGGTTCTTTGGGGGGATTCCCAGTGTGCATTTATACCATTCACATTATGTTTCTCTTTGAGTCACAGACAATGGTACACTGGTGAGTGTTTAACACTTTCTCTTTGAAATTGAAAAAAGGGCCATGATTTGTTGCATTTGCTGATATTAAGCTACTAATGTGAAGACACTATGAGCTGGACCCAGCACATCACTAGCAGGGGAGGCAAATAATAATACTACCTAGGTTCCATGTGAGGTATCAGATACAAAGATTAAGCAATCTGCTGATGCTGATACAAAATGTACGAGACAGTGCTGCAGAATGAATCCTGACAACATGATTTCACTTGATGACATCTGATCTACTGTCAGAGAATCACACTTAGTTAATGATCATTGAGAGAGAGAGATTTTCCCTGGCCTTCATTTACAGAAAGGGTGAGCTTAGTGGTTAAGTGAATAAGTTCTGGAGTCAAAGAAAACTAGGTTCAAATCCTGGCTTTATCAAACCTCAATTTACTCATCATTAATATGAAGATGATAACAGTTTCCCTTGTAGAAAAATCAGGATTAGATCAAACAACACATTCAAAGCTTTTTGCATACCCTCTGCATATCTATAATAAGTAAGTTATTAGAGTTTTTCTTATAGTAGCAATGGACTATGAATATTTATAATAATTGTTATTATAATAATTTTATAATAATTTTTAATAATATTTTATTTTCCATGGGCTGGATTGGGAGTGTGGCGTTCATTTATATATCAGGGAAATCTATGCTGGAGAGAAAGCAATCAGCATATGTCCTCCAGGGCAGCCACAGTATGTAAATCTCTATTCTTAAACCATGCATTTATGTCACATGAGGGTTCAGTGAAGAGAAAGGCCTGTCATAAGGTACTGTGCCTGTCTCCTAGGATAAGGAAGGAATGTACCCATCAGGTATACAGGCAATTGCACATCTTCTTCATTGAGGTCCAGTTGCGTGGCAAATACTCTAAGGGTTGATCCTACCCCACCACTTCCTCATTTATTTTTATAAATTTTTATGCTGCCATTACAGGGTTCCAATAATTTTGCATGTATGAATCAGGGATTTCTAGAGCTGAAAAATTGAGGTTGAATTCAACAATAATAGGTCTGACTCTTCCTAGGAGAATTCAGACAAGGCTGTTGAGTTACAGGAACCTGAGTCTCCTTATAGACTGAAGAAAGAAAGGGCACTTCGATAGCCAAATGCTTTGTGCTGCTTCTTTCATGGTATGCATGGTTATTCTGATCAAAGAGGAACTTTCTTGATGTATAAGACATTCTGTTGAGGTTCAATATGACCCACATACACTTTACAATACCTGACGACAATTATTCCTATGCATGATCATTAGTTCACCCCAGTCTGATTTACCTGGTGCATTCATGCATTCACAATGCAAGGATAACTCACATGGAAAAGAAAAAATCAATCATCATCTGGGTGCTTATTGAATAGTATGCTCCTTCTTATATCTTACTTCATGCCATTGCACAGACCAACTCATTTTTTCCAAAGTAAAATTTGGAAAAAAAAACCATCTTACTGGCTTTCTGCATTATTTGTTTCCCTCTACAAACAGCTTATTTTCATTTGTCTTTTTTTTTTTTATTACTAGGACAGCTCATTTAGAAACTCTACTATGGAAATGCTCTTCATTGCACCTAATATAAAAGATTAATAATCTATGGGAGACAAGTTCTCACAGAATACAGTTCTCAAACAAAAACATTTATTATCTTGATGGAATAATAATCTGACAACGATTAATATAACAATACATAGTGTCCCAAATGCTTTTTATATCTCAGAGAAATGCATATGTTCCTGCCTTTTTTGGAGCTATAACAGAAAAGCAGATTTTCCAAAAAGAGTAACTAGCATATCCTGATAACATAAGGAGCAAAAATTGAGAGAAATCATTTTGTAAAATTTATTCTTTTTATCAAGTCCAACATGGTAAAGTTGTTCTTTTAAGGTAAACAAGTTGGGAAACCAAGAGTGAGGCAATGTGGTCTCTTGGGAAAAGCATTACTAGAGGAGTCAGCAATCTCATGCCCTTGTGCCAGCCCCACATTGCCTAACTTGGTGACTCGAATAGTCATGTAATCACAGTGGGCTTCAGTTCCCTCCCTGAGCCCTATTCCATGCTTTTCTGATAAGTCAAATCTTGCATCATGCTGTGTAATAGCTACTATTTTCTGAGGGCTACCCACATCCTGATGCTACAGGGCTCCTTGTCTTTCTGATCTTTCAGTTGTGAGCAAATGGGACATGGTGGGGGTTGGGCAGTAGCTGTGCCTCATTCACTATTGTACTCTGAACAACTAGCCTTTTGCTTGTGGTTGAGTAGATACCCACCAGAAAAGGTGACCAGTGAATAAGTGTACCAGGCGTCTTGTGATATCATTCAGCCTTCACACAGATCCTACGAGGGAAAGCCTCATATTATGAATGAGAAAATGGGCCAGGCGCTGTGGTGCATGCCTTGAATCCCAGCAGCTCGGGAAGCTGAGGCAGGAAGATCGCAAGATCAAAGCCAGCCTCAGCAACTTAGTGAGACCTTAAGCAACACAGCGAGACCCACTCTCTAAATAAAATATAAGAGAGCCAGGGATGTGGCTCAGTGGTTAAGCACCCCTGGGTTCAATCCACAGTACCAGAGAGAGGGGGGAGGGGAATGGAAGTGGAGAGGAACTTAGACGAAGTGAATTTCCCAAGCCCACAAAGGTGGGATATTTCTGAGTAGGATTTGGAAGCTCCTTATCTTTGAGGCTTGCCTTTACATTCCCTGCTTCTTCTTAAACAGTAAACTAGACAGACTAAACACACGATTCAAATGCCAGTGAATCAGAAAAAAAAAATTGAGAAAGCAAGAAAAGAAAAGAATAAAACTGGGACCTGAATTACAGAGGAAGCAGACGTCATAATATTTCCAGTGCTCAGGGCTTGTCAAGGAAAGCAATAACTCATGAATGCTGATGCATGAATAATGAGACATGATAATTCATGACTGCTGACACAGCAGTTTCTTCAAGAGTTGCTCTGCTCAAGGGATATAATATTCATTTCCATGTCGTAGATGCTCCAACAGCACCTCGTCTGCTTTCAGGCACATTGCTGAAGAGCTATGCAGTGTGTTTTCTCCATGACACAGGGACATCTCCTTGTCTCCTTTAAGCCTATATATAAAAATAGAAAAGTCTCTTTGCCAGACTGACTGGCTGCCAGATAGACGGCAAACACAGGGCAGATCAATGTCACATCTCATCTCCAGGAAGTTGACAATGTACCACTTCACTATTCAAGATGACAGGAGGTGTAATTGCTTGGACTTGGACCATTCATTGTTACTAGCTTTAATAGAAAACACTCTCTAGAACAGCACTAACCAAAATGTAATATGAGCCACAGATGCTGGCAAGATACATAATTTTAAATTTTCTTGGAATCACATTAGAAAGTAAAAAACAAAAAAAAAATCACTTTGATAATATATCTTATTTAACTCAATATATCGATAACATTTTATTATGTAATCAGTGGGAAAAACTTTAATGAGATATTTTGTGCCCTAGTTTTCATGCTGTGTTTCTGAATTGAGTATGTATTTTGCATTCACAGAACATCTGGTTGGGAGTAGCCCCATTTCAAGCGTCATTAGTGGCTACTGCACTGGACTGTGTAGTTCAAAAATACTGAGAGACTGTGGAGGCCCATGCAGCCAGGTCCTTGGCTAGTGCAGAATATATCTGTTTCTTTATGACTTGTGAGGCAGGCCAAGCTGCTGAGACGTGACCTATAGTTATTTTGCAAGGTTTATTAGTTTCTTAAAGTCCTAGAAAGAAATAGGCTTGCCGCTGAAGCAAGAAGTGAGTGTTCCAGATCTCTAAATACTCATTTTGTACATAATTACTAAGTACTGAACCCTATATACAATTAAATCATAAACCTTTTGTTTGTGGCACAGAAATTTGAAGTCTAGTAGTGGATTTAATTAAGGTACCTGGAGTGAGTCATTTCTCACCTCCAGCCTTAGCTTCCTCTTCTCCCAAACAAAGTATCTGGAGCATATCAAAGTTCTCAATCTTGGCTACATGTTAGCATCACCAGGAGAATGTAAAAAAGTAAATGCTCTTGCTTTATCATAGACAAATCAGAATCTCCAGGGTGGAGCCTGAGTATTGATATTTTTCTTACATAATTTTAAAGTGCAGCCAGAATTGAGAATCACTTACCTAACGCAAATCAAATGTACTATTATTTTTAAGTTTGTGCAGTAGAGCTGATCTGCCTCTAGAAATCTTCCTCAGCCAACGAAGAAGTGTACTTTTTATAATAGATGTCTATTATGATAAGTGGTTGAAATACTGAATGTGAAAAGTAGGATGTAAAATTATCACCCAATGAAATGCCAAGATGAAAAGGAAATGCACATGTAGAGATGAAATTAACCAACTAGTGAGAAGATCACTTAAGCAATGACATTAGTTCAGGCTCCCTGATGACTCTGAGGATGTTAAAATGTTCAAGTGGTCCTTCCAAAGTTACTATCGCTGGTTATTCAATCAAGTGCTAATTTAAGTACTGCTGTGAAGGGACTTTACAGATGTAATTAAGGTGGTTAGTCAATGGACTTTAAAATAAGGAGATTATCCTGGATTACCTAGGTAAGGCAATGTAATCAGATGAGACTATAAAAGAACAGGAAGTCAGTTAATGAGATAGGGAAGAAGGAGAAGTAAGGGAGATTAGGAATTTGAGAGGGACTTGATCTGCCCTTGCTGGAGGGGACTACATAGAAAGCAAGCATAGCAATGCAGTGTCTAGGAGGAAAAACTGGCTCCAGGCTAGTAGCCAGCAAGGAAATGGGGAACACCATCCTTCAATCGCAGGAGACTATACTCAGCCAATGACTCAAATGAGCTTGGATGCACAAGATTCCAGTAGGCAAAGCAGTTCTCAGGATACTTTTTTTTTTTTTTTTTTTTTGGTACTGGGGATTGAACTCAGGGGTACTCGACCACTGAGCCACATCCCCAGCCCTATTTTGTGTTTTATGTAGAGACAGGGTCTCACTGAGTTGCTTAGCACCTCGCTATTGCTGAGGCTGGCTTTGAACTCGCGATTCTCCTGTCTCAGCCTCCCTGAGTGCTGGGATTACAGGCTTG
>PVHX01016892.1:0-41750 GCA_004024805.1 Geosciurus inauris
AATCCCAGTCCCTCTGTTGCTTTTTTTTTAATGACTGATTTATGTTTTTTTTTATCTTGATTTTCTTTATTTTTTTAAAATGTATTCTATTTAGGTATACATGATAGCAGAATGCATTTTGATTCATTGTACACAGATGGAGCACAACTTTTCCTTTCTCTGGTTGTACATGATGTAGAATCACATCATATGTGCAATCATACATGAAGCTAGGGCTATGGTGAGCATCTCATTCCACAGTCTTTACTGCCCTCATGTCCCCTCTCCCTGCCCTCTCTTTTGGCCAGAGTTTCTCCATTCTTCCCGTGTCCTCTCCCTCATTATGGATTAGCATCCACTTATCAGAGAGAGCATTCAGCACTTGGTTTTTTGGGATTGGCTTACTTCACTTAGCATGATATTCTCCAGCTGCAAATGCCATAATTTTATTCTCTTATATTGCTGAGTAATATTCCATTGTGTATATACACCACAGTTTCTTTATCCATTCATCTGTTGAAGGGCATCTAGGTTGGTTCCACAGTTTAGCTATTGTGAATTGAGCTGCTATAAACATTGAAGTGGCTGCATCATTGTAGTATGCTGTTTTTAAGTCCTTTGGGTTCTGTTGCTTTTTAATATAGAAGTGCTTATAGATGGTAGGGTCTTCATTTTGTAAATTGAATCTTCATAGTAAACTTTCTGATTGAAGTTGAGTTTAACAAATAAACATATTGCTTTGTAAGTATTATAAGAAATTATTTCCCTAAATTACAATAAAATATGTACCTACCATAATTTTTGCATTTTATTTTTTTTTATGGTACTGGAGATTGAACCCAGGGGTGCTGTATCACTGAGCTACATCTCCAACTCTTTTATTTCTTTTAGTTTTGAGGCAGGGTCTCACTAAGTTGCTGAGGCTGCCCTCAAACTTGGGTTCCTCTTGTCTCAGCCTTGCAAGTTGCTGGAATTACAGAATTGTACCACTACACTTGGCTAATTTTTGCATTTTATGTAGTATCTATCCTGTGTGTTTAAGCTGTTATTAAATAGCTAATTTGAAGTAGTAATTCCATGTGAGATGAAAATTATTGTGTAACAAATATTGCATCTATTCTCTATCATTTTCCCTTTTCTCCTAAATTATAAAATTCATAGGAATTATAAAACTATTACTAGACTTGAAAAAATCATTACTTACTTAGTATATGAGTACATGTGCATTCTTCTAGTTTTAGAGAACAAAAAAGATGATGATATAAAATTAAACAGAAGGATGGAATTTCATTAATCTCTATAATTTTCTTTGGCACATGGTCAATGTGGTTATGGATAAGAGTGAACTTTCTAAATGTAAAGCCAATCTCTCCAGAATGTTTTTATTCAGATGTATTATATGTGGGGTTCCTGTATTTGAGATGTGATCCATACTACTTATTCAATTTCCATTTGAAGTCTGTACTATGATTATTTTCTTTATCTAGTAGAAAGAAAAGACTATAAGATTTTTGACCTAGGAGATGCTGGGTTTATTCTGTTTTGCTCATATTTGGTTGTATGGTCAACTAGTGGGAATCAAACCCACTATTCCAGTGTTAAACTTCATCAGCAAAAATTAGTACTTTAGAAAATAGTTGAAGAAATTTTCTAAAGTTATTCATTGTACTTAGACCAGACTGTCTTACCTTAATTAACCAAGATCTAGACCAATACTGTTAGACTGTATAGGAATACAAAAGATATAAATAATACATGTTTCTTCCCTTAGGAGCCTGGTTTAGCTGAGAAGCAAAACTAATATACATCTTTACAGAATTACTTATTGCTTATATTATAGTCAGCCCAATAAAATGTGAGACATTTGACAAGGCATAGTTACCCAACTTCTTTAACAAATAAATGATGTAAAAATGAAAAAAAAAAAAAGGATGAATTGTTATATTAAAATATCTTAAGAGATGTGTCAACCAGAAGCAAAACCATGAGGTGGGGAGTTGGGATTGGGAAAGCTTTGTTTGGAAATGTGATTTAAAATCAATCAGTTGTAAAGAGACAGTAGAGGAAGATTGAACGTGTACTGGCTATTATGATATTAAACATCTTGTTAATTTCATTAGATGTGATAATGGTAACATGATTAGGTTTAAAAAATAAAAATCTCCTTTAGAAGTACATCCTGAAGTATTTATAGGAACCATACTATATTAGGTGGGGTTGTTTTAAAATACTACGGAAAAAAAAATTGTTGGGAGTAAATGAAACAAGAACAGCATTCATGAGGGTTCATTGTACTTGTTCTTTTATTACTTTTGTATATGTTTGAAATTTTCTGTAAGAAAATGATTTTTCCTTTTTTCCCCCCTCCTGTTTGATGAAGCACTATTTTAATTTGCATTGATATGGTATTTAGTTGCTAACATTAAACATAGTAGTCATTATTCAATAAAACACAGTGTGCCTAAACAATAGCAGGTTACCACTTTTGTAAGGGACCTTAGAAGGGCCATCAATTCAAACCCTCTTACTAATGCAGATTAAGAAACAGAGGCTGCCAAAAGGGAAGGGACTTGCTTACTTGAGATTACATTACTACTTAGCAGGGCCCCCGTTAAGACTAGGTTTCTTGATTTCCAGATTCCTAGTTTATTTTTCTTTACTTATTCATCAAATTTTTCCTTTTTCCTTGCATTACAAAGCTCTAGTGAGTCTGTGACTTTTAAATAAATTTAATGTTTACAAACAGTGCTTACCTTTTCTTATTTTCCTCAGAATCTGGCCAGCCTATATGTGGAAATGGAATGGTAGAGCAAGGTGAAGAATGTGATTGTGGCTATAGTGATCAATGTAAAGATGAGTGCTGCTTTGATGCAAATCAGCCAGAGGGGAAAAAATGCAAACTGAAACCTGGAAAACATTGCAGGTATCTTTCTAATTCTAGTAATGTTAATATTCCTGTAAAGTTACCTAAAAGCAGTTTTGATAGATTTAAAACTGAAATTAAGAGATGCATATAGTTTTGAAACTTTGTCTTTATTTGTTGTTGTATTTTACTTTTTCTGGAATGGCATTTAATATCCAGTTGGCAATTTGAATTACTTATAATTTTTGTGGTGGTTGTTAATAAAGATCATAAAAGGGATGCTTAATAAAATACATATTGTTTAGTTGCTAACATTAAAAATGTGATGACTATCTTCCATATTTTTAGAATTTTAACTTTAAATATTAGGTAGTATACCTTTGTGCCTCATCAGATTACTTCAGTAGTGATAGATTATATGCAATAGAATATAGTTTGTATAATACTTTTTAAGTGACTGGTGTATGTATTTTAGTTTGATTTTAGCATAAAAATGGAAAAACTGATAAATTGATTAATGTATAATGTAACTATGAAAACAATGGTAAGTTGCCTAATATTAAATCTATTTTCCCTTATAATATTTCCCAAAAGGCAAATAGAGTAAGAATACTGAATATAGCATATTTTGACTAAAAAACCAGATGCTTAATTACTTTTCCACACCTATTAAAATGTTCAAATATAGTAGCTTCCTATTTTAATATTTGAATACTAGCAGCAGTGACATTCTTACCATTTAAATGATGAGATTTATGATTTAGAAATCAGAACCATTTCTAAGTATACAGAAAATACCTAGTGATTCACTTTTTAATCACTTAATGTTTCTTCAAGTCCAAGTCAAGGTCCCTGTTGCACAGCACAATGTGCATTTAAGTCAAAGTCTGAGAAGTGTCGAGATGATTCAGACTGTGCAAAAGAAGGAATATGTAATGGCGGCACAGCTCTCTGCCCAGCATCTGATCCTAAACCAAACTTCACAGACTGTAATAGGCATACACAAGTGTGCATTAATGGGGTAAGCATTTGATTTTATATGTTTTTATATTTAACTTCATAGAACCTACTTTTCAGAGTATTTGTTGACATGTACAGCTATATAAAGTAATTAATCTTGGATTCTCAGTAACATCCATATCTCTTCCCTGACGAAGTCATGAATGTATTATGTGGAATGAGTGCCTAGTGGCATTCAGTTAACCACTGACTTGTCTTTCATCTTTTCAGTGACATGTGTTTGGTCTTCCCTGGAGAAATTTATAGTGCAGCTAGGCATTTGACTTTGTCTATGCTGATTTTAAGTTTTATAAATTAATATTAACAGCCTAAATAAAAGAACTCTTCTGGTCATTTTCCCTAAATGTGAGTCTTTAAAGCTTTCATGGCTAAATATCATATTCCTCAAAACGAAGAAAATTTCTTTTTTCTGCATGTAGAGGAGCGATAATAACCAGCATACAAATTAATGCTTATCTAATCTTTCTCTGCTTTTGTTTAGTTTGGGTTTTGTTGTTGACATTACTTTAGAAGAGCTATTATCTTACTTGCTTTTACTCTTTTTCAAATGTGTTTGTATTATCCAATTCTGATATTCATCTATGTGGGTCCCTATGGCCGGGGTCAGGAGTGCTGGAGATTGAACCTAGGGTTTTGCACATTCTAGGCAAGTGCTCTACCACTGAGCCACATCCCTAGCTCTGTGCTTGTTTTTTCTTTTTAATTTTTTTTTTAGTTGTAGATGGACACAGTATCTTTATTTTATTTATTTTTATGAGGATCGAACCCAGTGTCTTTCCGCATGCGAGGCAAGTGCTCTACCCCTGCGCTACAATCCCAGCCCTCTATGCTTGTTTTTAACTTGTATTTGCACTTAATTATTTTGACATTAGGAGCTTATACCTGCCTATTACTATAGGCACATTTGACTATATAAGGGTTAAATAATTTGTCTTTTATTACAGCAATGTGCAGGTTCTATCTGTGAGAAACATGGCTTGGAGGAATGTACTTGTGCCAGTTCTGATGGCAAAGATGATAAGGAATTATGCCATGTCTGCTGTATGAAGAAAAGTAAGGCTTTTAGATTCAAGAGTATAAAATGTGCTTCAAAAACTATTATTTTCTCCTAAATATTAAGTGCTAAACTTTGACATAAGTATGGACAGATAGTTCCCAGCTAAATCTATCCTTTTGAGAAAATTTTCAATATAAGATAGTGTTGTGTCTCTAGTATTAGAGTCCCTATAGTGTTTGTTTGTTTATTTATTTATTTATTTGGTACTAGGAATTGAACCCAGGGGTACCTTTATGTACTGAGCTCCATCCTCAGATGGAGATGGTCTTGCTGAGTTCTGAGGGTCTCACTAAATTGCTGAGGTTAGCCTTGAACTTGAGATCCTCCTGCCCCAGGCTCTCAAGTTGCTAGGATTATAGCTGTGTACCATTGCACCTGTCTTGCCTACAATGCACTATTTTAATAATACACTAGACAAAACATGGCTAGCTTTATGGCAGTAATTTATACAAACATGGTTAGAAGGTTTTAAATTCATTATAGACATAAGTAAAGACTTGGTGGTTGTTTGTTTATATTGAAACATTAAGGTGAATTATTAATGACATTACCCAGCTGAACTAGAAAGGTCTATTTAACATGTCATGGTAATGATTTTAAGCTATTTCTTCTTTCCCTTTCCCTTCCCCCAACTGGCTCATTAAGAAATCTGTTCTTTAACTTATATTTGGCATTTCTTTCCCAGTGGATCCATCAACTTGTGCCAGCACAGGATCTGTACAGTGGAACAAGCAGTTCAATGGTCGAACCATCACTCTGCAACCTGGATCCCCTTGCAATGACTTTAGAGGCTACTGTGATGTGTTCATGCGGTGTAGATTAGTAGATGCTGATGGTCCTCTAGCTAGGCTGAAAAAAGCAATTTTTAGTCCAGAGCTTTATGAAAACATTGCTGAATGGATTGTGGTAAGTATAGTTTTTATCTGTAAAGAAATCTTAACTTAAAATGATTTGATCTTAATTTTACTTGGTCAGAGGTCATCATTGTTATGGGAAAATCACTTCTTTCCTATTTATACTGGAGGTGCTTTATCTGAAGGTTTTGAAGTTTGAATATTCCTGGTTATTATTTCTTTCTAGAGTGATCAAAATCTCCACTTGTGTTTCATTCATCGCTTGATTAGTAGATGATGAGAGTCATTCAGTTTTACTGTGCTCCTTATCTCCTGAATGGGTTACTTCCTCTTGTAGTCCATGTGATTAGAACATTTTCATGAGACTTTTCCTTCAGGTTGTTTTGGAAGCCTTGCTTGCTTTTTATACTTCTCTCTTGTCTCAGTATGATAGATATCCAGCTATGGGTTCTGGTTTGCTGAACAGGAGAGATGAGAAAGAAATTGGTGATTTTCTGAAGTTTTTTTTTTTCTGATCTTTCAATATAATTTCTGGGTCTTCATCTGGTCCATGATAGGAAATATTGAACAGTATAAGATCAGATACAGAGCCTTTTGCAGATCTGTTAGTGATTATGGATGTTCATCCAGAATTAATCCACTGAACTACATTTATTTAAGCCCATATTTCTTCAAATTGTACAAATATTGAATTACTTGGAATTTTCTTAAAAGATTGTTGAGAAAGACTAGATCAGCTCACTTAAATGTTCACACATTCTGAGTGATTAAAATTTCTGTAGGAAACTTTCTGTGTGTTTGAGAATGCACTGTGCCTGAATGAACTTTGACTTAGAACTCATATCCCCCCTTTCTCAAATTACTTTTTAAATTGTGTGTGTGTGTGGCACATAAGACTAAGGATGCCCTAAAAGCATAAAAGTCAATGTGGGGGTCAGTCCCTTTTGTTACTCTTATAATAATGTTCTACAATAAAAAGATTGTAATTACTTTCAGCATTAAAAAGGTGCTTATTTCCCATATGAAAATAATACCTTGTATGTTAGAATATGTGACTTTTAGATCTGTAATGATTGTGTAATGGGAAGGTCATTTGAATTGAATTTAGGGGCCAAGTTTCAAATCAAATAATTGGACAGTTGCTTTAAGTCTCCTTAAAATATAATATTACTCATTTTTGGATCACTGTGGTTGTAACGTAATAGATGTTCCATAACTATCTGTTGAGCCAGAGGTCCCTCCTGGCACCATAGAACAGTGGAAGGAACATAAGCTTTGGGAATCACATAAGGATTCAGATCATCTTTCTGGCATTTATCAATGCTGTGACTTCAGACAACTTAATTTTATTGGCCTTTTTTTTTTTTTTTTCCTGTTTTCAACTCAGAACCAGTTTATATTTTTCTCTTTTCTGATTATCTCTAATAATTTGAAATTTGGTGTACTTGTCTTCTTTAGAGGACAGTTACACAGAAAAAGAAATCTGTTAATGGGAATCTCAAAATTACATTCTACTGAGTATATGTTATGCTAGATATTTTAAATTGTCTAGGTACTATATCATATCATCTGAACCCTCCCTCCCTTTGAATGGGGATCTCTTACTATGCTGCCCAGGGATGTCTCAAAGACCTGGGCTCAAGAGATTCTCCTGCTTCAGCCTCCTGAACAGCTGGGACTACAGGCATACACCATTGCACCTGGATGAAGCCAATAGTTTTTTACTTTTCTCTGTTACCTCTAATTTTGACTCATTGAATTATTTCGAATTTTTAAAACTCATTTGTTCCCACTTTTTAAAAAGATAATAGATCTTAAGCATTTTAAAACCTTTTTAAAAATATTTTAAGTTGGTGGATTTAACAAAATCTTTTCTTATGTTCTGGAACTGATTAATAAACACTTCTAGGTTTATACAGGTTGGCCTTAAATGAGTTTGGAATAGCACATGCTTTAATTTTATATTGTTGTATGCCACTCTTTCAAATAGCATGGCCCAAAATGCATGAGGAGTAACCTTAGGCTGTTGATGCATTTGTGGGCATTAACCAGGTCAAGTGCACATAATCAAAAAGAACTGGAATGTTACTATCTTTTTGCTTGACCTGGTTAAGCTCATGCTTTGACCTTTCATCATGTCAGGGCAGGGTGTTTGTAGTGAATAATGTAGGCTGTTAGGATGCCTTGGTGTAAGAAACTATGAAAGAGGTGAGGGTTAGTTTTACTAACTTGCCTTTCCAATAGTGCCTGGTGGCTTTTTATCTCCTTTCTGTGGTACACTGTAACAGCTTTCTCCTCATGCAACAGAGTGGGAAGAACCTTAACAGTTCAGTACTTCATGGCATGCCATGTAACTGATACTTTTTTTCCTGAGGAGTTGTTTATAACTACATCTAAATTTTTCAAAACTGCATTCAGTGTATTTGCTGAGTGCCTACTGTAAGACTAACTAGGAGATCATGGTAGACATCCTATAGATTATCAAGGAGTCAGTCATCTAGGTCTTGAGAAATTTGAAAGTATTCATCAACAAATCTGTTGAGACTCAGGATCATTATCTCCTTATCTTTAAGTGGTATTTGAGGGCATTAATAATTCTTTTTCAGTTTTTTCCACAGTTGATATATTCTCATTTTCTATCTTTTGTGTTAGGTTTGACATTGTAGAAAACCATCTTTTACTTTCCCCCTCCCAAATTTATCATTGTATGCCCCTTCTCTCTCTCTCTCTCTCTTTTTTTTTTTAGTTGTAGATGGGCACAATGTCTTTATTTTATTGCTTTGTATGTGGTGCTGAGGATCGAACCCAGGGCCTCACGCATGCGAGGCAAGCACTCTACCTCTGAGCTACAATCCCAGCCCCCCTGCTTCTCTTTTATTGCCTGCTATTTTTGTGTGTGTGTTTTTTCTTTTTATGTATTCAGATTTATCAGGAACTCATTTTTTAATCATTATTTTGTCAAGAATCAGCATTTTTTCATTTTTAAATTAACTTCTCATACTGTGCTCTAACTTTATAAATCTAAGAACTAAGTATCTGATATTCTTTCTAAAAAATATTTTTAGTTGTAGATGAACACAATAACTTCCTTTTATTTATTTATATTTATGTGGTACTGAGGATTGAACCCAGTGCCTCACATGTGTGAGGCAAGTGCTTCACCACTGAGCTACAACTCCAACCCAAATATCTGATATTCTTTATGAATGAAGGATTTAGAGTACTATTTCCCAAATTCTTCACAGAGCACAAGATCCTGTGTGGATTTTCAGATGTGTCTGGAAAATACTGCACATCTTCTTGTTATCTAGGAGGATTGGGAGAAGTTGTATCATATATTCATCTTTTTAACTTCATTTTCTAAACTTACAAATTCTAGAAACCTTTAAGGCTTTCAGAACCCTTAGTATCCTTAGAAGTCATTTGGGGAACCCTTAATTTAAGAAGGTGATCATAGTCCTCTAGAGTCCTTCATGCCCTAGTGAAAGAGGACACATACACATCAGTTCTGAAGCTTTAACAGTAAAGATGTAATG
Source organism: Geosciurus inauris (assembly GCA_004024805.1). NCBI lineage: Eukaryota > Metazoa > Chordata > Mammalia > Rodentia > Sciuridae > Geosciurus > Geosciurus inauris. The sequence continues at coordinate 9,310 of PVHX01016892.1, forward strand.
TTATTGGGCTTAGCAGATGGTAAGGATGCATTATACATTTGCTATATGAATGGATTAGCTTTCTCAAATGTCATAATTTATATGGAAAAAAAATAAAAGATGTGCATGTGGTCTTAACTTTGAAGCTGCAATGTTTTCATGTTTCATCCATGATATTTTATCCTGCTTTCCCTGGCTAACCCTAAAGTAACCAAAAGCTTAGTAACCACTTGCTTTCTGCTTGGCATATTGCTGGTGGTTGGGGGTGGAGGGTTTGAAGGACAGCAGAACAACATTTGGTCAAAGTTCAGATTACAGTATCTTCTGAAAGATAGAAAAGAAACTCTGTCCCTCTCCCCACACACTTTTTTGAGCTGATGACCAGTTTAATTATTGTATTACTTTATAGGTCCTTTTGTTTATTTAGATTATTAAATTAAATACTTTTCTAATCAGTGCATGATAAATCAGACCAGTAAATTTTTTTCTTTTACTTGTCATTAGCTTTATGGAAATTACTATATTGAATAACATCTGTCTGTTTCTTCTTATTTTCTCATATTTGTTAACTTCCAGGTCATTTTTAAAACTTTTGAGTGCCTTTTCTTTGTCTTTTAAGTTTACCTTAACACCCCTTATCTGTGACAGAAGAGAGCCTGGCATACAATTACCACTTATCAAACATTTACTGAGAAATGATAATCTTCCTTTTTTTCAGACTAATAAGTGGGCAAATTATGATCCTTTCTTTTGAAATAATACACATATTTACATTTAGTAGTCTAGTTGATGTACTATCCCCACCACCACTTTGTAGTATGTAAAAGATAAAAACATGTAATTGAACTCACTCTGATACTTCTCTTTTAAAGGGAGCATTTAAAAAAAAAACCTCTAACAAAGGTGGCCATAGTTACTATGCTCTCATTGCCATGTTCCATTTCCCCAGAAACTATAAATTTTTAAAAGCTGCTGGTATTGCCACTGAAATAATCTCAAACTTTGGACTTCTGAGATGTAGTTACCTAGGAGAATTTGGAGGAAGGCCAGGAACATTTGCTTGATGGAACTAGAAGTTTTCAAGTGTTTAAGTGCCATATTTTAGTAAATATCTGTTGATCTGAACTGGAACGAGGTCCTTTTGACCTTTATTTTCTACAAAGTTTTAATCACCATTAAATCCAGTTCTTTTTCCTCCAGTCTCCTCCTCTTACTGCCACACTGCTTGCATTGCTATTTCAGATTATGTAAGTATTGAAAAACTAGTATTTGAAGTACCAAAATAATAAAAAAAAAATTATGCCTGGTCTCTATATAAGATCTTTGTCACATTTTTTGTCTGTTAGGCAAACTAGAAATAATAAATGGGCCATTAGGAGTATTTTGAGGTCAGTATTTGGAGTAGGATTCACTTGTAATAGTCCAACAGGTAGTTTATTTTGTTTTGTTTTGTTTTTTGATTTTGGACTTTTTTATATATATAGGCTAGGTACTGAAGTGCAAGAAAAAGAATTCAAGGAATACATAATACAGTTTGGGATAGAGAAGATAGGTACTTAGAAATAGATTTTCAGTTTTGTATGCTGTTTTCACAGAAAATAGGAAACCCTACTAGGGAAGTCCTGCAGTGGGGGGGCAGGAGGTGCTGGAGATGGAACACAGGGCCTCAAGCATACTAGGCAAGTGCTCTCCTACTGAATTCTAGCCTCTTCCCTGGGGAAGCCCTCTTTTTAAGGAGGTGAGGCCAGAGCTAAATTCTTAAGGACCAGTAGCAGCAGAGAGTATAGAAATATTGTATGGAGAGAGAACACATGACAAAGTCATAAAAATGTGAATTTTCCAAATTAAAAGTCTTTTTCCCCTAATTTCAAAAAGTTTAATTATTCTTTTTTAATTGACAAAGTAATATGTTTAAAAGTAGGCATTCTTTTGCCAGGTGTGATGTTGCACACCTGTAATCCCAGTGCTCCAGAGGCTGAGTCAGGAGGGATCATGAGTTCAAAGCCAGCCTCTGCAAAAGTGAGGTGCTAAGCAACTCAGTGAGACACTGTCTCTAAATAAAATACAAAATGAGGCCGGGGATGTGACTCAGTGATCGAGTGCCCCGGAGTTCAACTCCCAGTACCCCCTAAAAAAACAAGCAAGCAAAAGTAGGCATTCTTTTTACTGTGAACCCCCAGCCTTCCCAGGATGAATTTCTTGTATGTTCTTCAGAATTAGTCTATATTGTCATAAGCATATATACTTAAGAAAAAGTAAGTGAATCATATCACGTACTTTGCTGTACTTCATTGCGTACTGAAGTTTTATTTTTGTTTTTATCTCTTTCTCAGTGATGTATCTCTAAAATCTTTGGTGGGAAGCTTTTGGAGAAGAATTTTACATAAAAGAGTTACACGGTCAATTCCATATTTTCTGTAGTCATAGCACTGATGGCCATGTGGAGGATGGTTGTGATCAGTGAAGAGTAGGAGGGCCTGTGTTAGAATGATGAACCTTAGGGATAGAAGCATCTCTTTATAACACAAGTTGTTATCAACCTGAAAGTAGTAGCAAGACCCTTGTCCCTTTGCACTCCAGTATTAGATCCCTTGCAGGTGATACTGCCTCCCCAGACAGTATTTGGAAATGTACAGTAGTTATCAGAGTAACTGAGGGGCTCTACTGTCATTTGATCGATGGGGCCAGAGATGCTCCATGTCCTACATTGCTCAAAATTGTCCTTTACTATTTAGACACTGAGGGGTAGTCCTATATCCTGCCTTTTGAGGGTTTAGTATTTGAGAGTGACTAAAAACAGAAAAAACAATAGGAGTCCATGGGAAACTTAAGTAATAAGGGAAAGGGAATATTATCCTAAAAACTAAGTAGAACAGAACTCTGAAAATTATTTTCTATAGGAAACAAAATGAAATTTTAGAAAAGTCTGTCAGTCTTAGAATACAAGAAGTAGTTTCCAAGCCAGATCCAGCCCTGTCAACAACCTGTTTTGTATAATATACACATGGGTTTTTCTTTTTAGAAAATTTGGATGATTTGCCACCATTTAAAAATAAGTTTCATGTAAAAATTCAAATATATAGCTTCTCTTGAAAAATAAAATCTTTCAGCAGAAAGATTGAATTGCATTACAACTTTTCTGCGTTTTAGACATTTAAGTTTGCAGTCCCTTCAATAATGTGTGATAAGAGAGACAAATATGAGACATTTTTCACAGGTTGCAGAATCAAAATGAAAATGAAAAGAAGGAAAGTGGCTATGGAACTCCCCTGTGCAGAAATCTAATCTGAGAATTATATTTGACTTTGGAGAAACCACATTCAAGTGTAAATCATTCCAAGATTGCTTTTAAGATCTCACACACACACGTATGCAAGATAGGCATCCATGCCAGGTAGGAGGAGCCGCAGTGCCACAGAACAGGGTGTTAGAGCTTGAACAGGTTGGGAGAGTGTGAAATGGGGAAGACCATCTGTGAGGGATGTCAGGCAAGAGGCCTCCTCTACAGAGGGACAGCTGTAATGGGATGTCAGATTGCAAGTGGGTTGAGTAGAGTGTCTACATGTGAGGAGTAGGACTAAAAGGAATCAGGGCTCTTTAGAGAAATGATTGATCCCAGGATTGTGGGAGTGAAAGAACAAGATAAATCTGGGACTTGTGCCATAAAACAAGAAAGCATTCTAAGAATGATGGTGACATACCCAAAAAACGCATTAATGATCATAACGGATTATAACTCATTGTATAAAATAGGAAACCATGAGGAAATAAATAAATGAATAAATTGAAAGTTGGTGAAGAACAGAACATTTACATAGTTCCAAATTACATCCCTACGAGATACTTATTGGTTACAAAAGAGAAAAAACAATATCCATGACAAAGTTTTGGCAGATAGCATCTTAATCAAGTGACCAAGTTAACATCACCAGTAATAAAATCAGAATTGTGTTGCTTGATAGGATGCTGTGAGAACAGCATCACTTCTGTGATATTTTTACCAAAGATGCATTGGCCCGAATCTAATCATAAACACCAAAGAAACCCAAACGGAGGGATATTTCCATACAAAATAACTGACTTGTGATATTCAAAGTGTCAAGGTCTTAAAAGTTGAAGACTGAAACCTTTCCTGATTGAAGGATACTAAAGAAACATGGCAGCAAAATGTAGCCCATGATTCTGAACCAGATGACAAAATATGAATGGGGCCTGAGGATTAAATGTTAATGATGAATTAACACTGATTATCTGATTTTGTTGACTGTGTTCTACTTATCTTGGAGACACCCTTGTGTTGTAGGAATTATATGTTAATATGTTCAGCATGGTGTATGCAACTTAGTCTCAGGTGTTTCTAGATTTTATAAAGCTTGTACTTTTCTTGGAACTTTTCTGTAAATTTAAGATTTTTTTTCAAAATGAGACAAATTATTGAAAAAATTTTAAAAGTATTTATGCACACAGAAAAAGTGGGGATATTTTGCAACAACATGCATTTTAATTTGAACATCTATTACTTTAATTACATTATTATTGCTAGTTAAAATTAATGGTGCAGAAATGGCAATAGGCTGTTTATTACAAGACCTCAGATTGTAGTAAATCTTTTTAAATAAGAGTTTTGCTGTAAATACTTAGCAGTAAGTATATATAGTATACTAGTCTATAATAGACCAATGTGAAGATTTAGTTTTAAAGCTGTAAATATTTTGCTATCTTAAAATAGTTTGAATGCTTGGAATTACAAAATAGAATTTCTTAAGAATGGAAGTAGTAATTTTTCTATATTTCTTGTTTTTTTTAATTGTTAGACTATTTGTAATTTTTCTGCAAATGAGATTATACCAATAATTTTTGAAGGTTTTATTTATTTTTAGCTAATTGATTTGTTTAACATGGCTTACTCGAAGTTTTTGATTCCTTCTGCAATTAGGTAAATTTCACTTGTTTGCCCTATTGTGTGTATGTCCTTCAATTTTTCATATTGAAAGATAGTTAACCCCTCAATGAATGAATAAATTATAAGGAAGAAGATAACTACATATAAAACTAAGATATATATCATGAGAGTAGTCTGGGTTCCAAATTCCAAGTGACATAGAGAAACAAAGTGGGGCTGGAGGTGTAGGTCCGTGGTAGAATGCTTGCCCAGCATGGGTGAGACCCTAGGTTCAATCCTTAGCACTGCAAAATTTAAAAATAATAATAGTAAATTAATTAATTAATTAATTAATTAAAATAGAGGAAAGGAGGACTTAAAAAGAGATAGACTTTCTAGTCTTAACTTTGATAATTAGAAAACAATATAAACTAAAGAGTATTTTAAAAGTCTACCCACTAGTTTAAAGCAAGTTATATACCTTCTGAGCCATGAAAGTATTAAAGCAAACAAAATGCAGTTTATAAGACTAAAAGTCAAAACACAAAGGAAATATTTGAGTCAGAATATACTTAATAATATGGGAAAATGTGAAATAAACTGTACACAAAATGACTTCAATTTTGCATGTGTGTTTGTTATGTATGGCATAGTTATATAAGGGAATGAAAGGAAAATAAGATTGGCTTCCTTTAGGAGATGAAATTCTGGGTGATTTTTATTTTCTCCTTTTAACTTTTTTTAAATACTTAATAAATGTGCATATATACAATAGATGTGCATATCCCAATAAGTGTTCTTTAAAAATTAAATTGTAATCTGTTCTATATTTTATATTCTAAAATATTTGAGAGTTTTTTCAGTGGAAAAAATCTGTTTATTTCTAGGCTCACTGGTGGGCAGTATTACTCATGGGAATTGCCTTGATTATGTTAATGGCTGGATTTATCAAGATATGCAGTGTTCATACTCCAAGTAGTAATCCAAAGTTGCCTCCTCCTAAACCACTACCAGGTAAGTACAGTTGGACAAAGTGTATGTTTATATAACTCAGAGCCATTTAGCAGGTGAATTGAATTAACGAGTCTTGAGTTAAGCACATTGTAGAACTTTCTTGTTGAGAATGAAATTACTGCATGAATGATTTAGTTGATGTTTAAGTGTGTGGGTTTTTTTTTGTTGTTGTTTTTTTTTGTTTTTTGGTACTGGGGATTGAACTCAGGGGGACTTGACCACTGAACCACGTCCCCAGCTCTATTTTGTTTTTTGTTTAGAGACAGGGTCTCACTGAGTTGCTTAGCTCCTTGCTTTTGCTGAGGCTGGCTTTGAACTCATGATCTTCCTGCCTCAGCCTCCTAAGCCTCTGGGATTACAGGCATGTGCCACCACACCTGGCACTTAAATGTGCTTTTTATCAACCCAATCTAGCTAATGACTGCCAGTTTATTGCTATTTATATATCTTGAGTATCTAAAAATATTTAAAACTAGAAATTTTTATTTTGGCTTGATATTCATATTCTGATATTTTCCTTTGTTTTTATTGTGGTAGTTGTTATGGTTTAGATATGAGGTGTCCCCCAAAAGCTCAAGTGTAAGACAGTGCAAGAAAGTGAAATGACTGGGTTATGAGAGCCTAACCCTAATGAACGCATGAATCCACTGATATGGATTTACTGGGTGGTAACTGTGGGTCGGTAGGAAGTGGCTGGATGGGGTGGGTCACTGCTTTCCTCCTCCACACCCTTCTGCCATGATATTCTGTCTTGCCTTGGGCCCAGAGCAATGGTGTTGGCTGTCTGTGCACCGACACCTTTCAAACTGTACACGCCAAATAACTCTTTCCACCTCTAGAATTGTTCTGGGCAGGTCTTTTGGTCACAATAATTAAAACTAATTTTAAATTATTAGTCTATTTTAAATATTTGTGCTTCTGTTATTGTTTTAACAACAGAAATATTTTCCAGCATGAAGTTCCTTTTTCCCAGGGGTGAAGTTTGTGGGGAGTATATATAGATGCCAGTCTGAGCTAGGGTCTTAAGGTAGTGGCTTTGGTCATCAAAGAACAACAGTCAAGTAGTCTCCATCCCTGAAAACAACTCCTTGATTCTGTTTTCTACTGTTTGCCTCTCAGGAAGACACAGCTTTAGGGAGAGATTCTCTTTAGGTTTGCTCTGGACATTTGGAACAGAAAAGAGGAAGAAGCCACTGCTTCAGATTTAGTCCTCACCTATTTAACATTCCCCTTCTCCAAGGTATTTGTGGCTTAATGCCGCTTTTAGGACACTTGTATGGGGGCAGACATTGCCCAAAGCAATTCTAGGGGAGAGTCAGAGCTGAGTGATAGTATTCCCTCTTCTACTGTTACCCTACACAAAGTAGTTCAAAACTGGGAATTTTTTTCTTTCCTATTTTTTAAAATAGTTCTTTTTTTTTTTTCCAGCACGGCTATTGAACCTAGGGGCACTTAACCACTAAATCACATCCCCAGCCCTTTTTATTTTGTCTCTTGAGACAGGGTTTCACTAAGTTGCTTAGGGCCTCACTAAGTTGCTGAGGCTAGCTTTGAATTCACGATCCTCCTGCCTCAGCCTCCCAAGTCACTGGGATTTGGGGCATGTACCACTGCTCCTGACTTGGAAATTTGATTTTGATATTATTGCTTTCTTTAAATTCACAATGTTACTTTTTATGAATTTCTAAAGACCACATGACACTTTGTAGCAATTTAATTACTATAAATTATGGTCCTTTTCAAGTAAAACAAATATTTTACTTGTGTATTGATTTCATTTTAAAGATATAGCACCTTTAAAAACTGGCTGTTGGGGCTGGGGTTGTGGCTGAGTGGTAGAGTGCTTGCCTAGTATGTGTGAGGCACTGGGTTCAATTCTCAGCACCACATATAAATAAGTAAAAAATTAATAAAGGTCCATTGACAACTAAAAAGAAAAATTTTAAAAAAAAACCTGACTGTCATTTATTGAACTTTCATAAAAAGTGCCAAGCACCCTTGCAGGAATTATAAAATCTTAACAACACACTGTATGGGTTAGTTGTCATTCCTCTTGTATAGATTTGGCTTCTAGGTGTCAAAGAGGTCAAAGAGGTTTAGTCATTTGCTCAGACATAAGGTAATTTTATCATGCATGTTTTTTTCAGAATCTGTGATATTAATCTAGATTAATCTGTGTAATACTTGTGGCTGTCAAACACTTGAAAAGTGACTAGTTTCAGCTGATATGTAAAATACTAAACTTTGAAGATAGTGTAAAAAATGAAATATTTTATTAATAATTGTTTATACTGAGTACATCTTAAATTTGTTTTCAAATCTTGTTTCTTTTCTGTGGCTACCAGAAAATGTAAAAACTATTTCTGTGGCTCATATTTCTGTTGATAGTGCTTATCTCCAACGTTTCTTACTGAAATAGCAACTTTGTTTTTAAAGATTTGAAAGCTCACAGTGAACTATTTTGCTTTTGTTTATAATTCACAGGCACTTTAAAGAGGAGGAGACCTCCACAGCCCATTCAGCAACCCCAGCGTCAGAGGCCTCGGGAGAGTTATCAAATGGGACATATGAGACGTTAATTGCAGCTTTTGCCTTGGTTCTTCCTAGTGCCTACAATGGGAAAACTTCACTCCAAAGAGAAACCTATTAAGTCATCATCTCCAGACTAAACCCTCACAAATAATAGTTGAAGAAAAAAATGGCAAGAGATCATGTCCTCAGACCAGGTGGAACTACTTAAAATTTAAAGCCTGAAAATACCAATTTGGGGGGGTGGGGTGGAAAAGGAACCCAATTTTCTTATGGACAGATATTTTTAACCTAATGGCACAAAGTCTTAGAAAATTATTATGTGCCCCGTGTTCCCTGTTCTTCGTTGCTGCATTTTCTTCACTTGCAGTCAAACTTGGCTCTTAATAAACTTCACAAATTGACATATATATATTTTTTTCAACTGCCAGTCAAGGCTTGGAGGCTCGACCACCTCAACATTGGAGACATCACTTGCCAATGTACATACCTTGTTATATGCAGACATGTATTTCTTACGTACACTGTACTTCTGTGTGCAATTGTAAACAGAAATTGCAATATGGATGTTTCTTTGTATTATAAAATTTTTCTGATCTTAATGAAAATTACTGTTTAATTGACATACTCAGGATAACAGAGAATGGTGGTATTCAGTGGTCCAGGATTCTGTAGTGCTTTACACAGGCAGTTTTGAAACAAGAATCCATTTACTCTTTTATTATGATAGAGTTGGTTCTTAGATTCATTTTTTCTTTATCAAATGGCTGCTATGAGCATGAGTGACTATGCTGAGGAACACAATTAAGTGTTATGCAAACTAGACATAAGCAGCATACTACTTCAGAGTTAGTTCTTTGTGTGTCTGATTTCTGCTTACATATTTTAAATTTTCTAATTCAATTCCATTTTTTAATTGATAGGGGAAATTTGATTCATACTTCAGTAGGAATTATGTCGGTGAAATGATTCTTTTCATTTGTAGCCTACTTTTTTTGTGTTTTCCATATATCTCAAGTATGCTAATTATGTTTTTGTCTGACATGGAAAAGAAAAGCTGTCTTTATTGAAATATTTGAACAGTTTTTTCAGCATATCATCACTGATCATAGGTAACCACTAAAGATGAGTAATTTGCTCAACTAGTAGTTAAAATTGTAGATAGGCCTTCTGACATTTTTTTCCCTAAAATATTTTAACAACAGTGAAGTTGAAACAGCACAATGTCCTGTTCCAAATTTATTTTTTAAGCAGATGTAAATAATTGGCATTTTTAAAGAAAGAGAAAGCAAAAACATTTAATGTATTAACAGGCTTATTGCTATGCAGAAAATGGAAGAGGGCATTACAAAAAAAATTAAGCTTGTGACATATTTATTGCTTCTGTTTTCCAACTACATCATTTAAATTAAAAGTAAACATCTATGATTTTCCTGGCTTCACATAGAGGCAAATTTAGGGAAGGTTGAACAGATTTCTGTGTTTTGGCTTTTTTTCTTTTTTTCTTTCTTAAGAGTATAAGGTTTACACAATCATTCTCATAATGTGACGCAAGCCAGCAAGGCCAAAAATGCTAGAGAAAATAATGGGATCTCTTCCTTGTAAACTTGTACAGTATGTGGTGACTTTTTTCAAAATACAGCTTTTTGTACATGATTTAGAGACAAATTTTGTACATGAAACCCCAGATAGACTATAAATAATTCTAAGCAACCAAGTAGGTAGATATGTATTAAATTGCTTTTAAATCATTTAAATGCCTTTGTTTTTGAACTGTGCAAAGGTTGGAAGTGGGTTTGCATTTCTAAAATGGTGACTTTTTTTCTGCAAGAGTTCTTAGTAACTTCTTGAGTGTGGTAGACTTTGGAACATGTAAATTTTTTGCTTGTAATGTTATCCTGTGGTAGGGTTTTGGCAGGTACACACTGCCGTATTTTATTTTGAGTCTTAAGTTAAAATGTTTTCTGAAAAGAGATACATGCACTGAACTCTTTCCACTGCAAATCAAGATGTGGTAAAAATGAAAAGATCAAGAAAATGAGATCTAATACTACTGTCAGTTTAATGTCCACTGTGTTTTATACAGTATCTTTTTTGTTCACTTTGGAAATTTTTACTAAAAATTGCAAAAAATAAAGTATTGTGCAAAGATGTAAGGTTTTTTGAAACTTGAAATGCATTAATAAATAGACTTGATGAAATCAACTTGAAAGTTCTATACTCTTTGAATTCTGAGAACTATCAAAAAAGCTTCTCACAGACAGTTTTTCCTTACTGAATGAAAGGAATTGTTTCTCATAAAGAAGTTTCTTCCTTTCCACATAAGCAGAAGTTATCTTTATTCCTAGTTTGGAGTCCATGTAGAAAATATCCAGTTAGATATCTCTGTATTTACACATAATGAACATTTTAAAGACACCTAATCTCAACTGCTTTTCACTGTTTCTAAACAATATTCAGTGTTGATCTTGGAGGAAGAGCTGAGTTTTGTGGTCTGATTTATATGTGTTTTTCAAAGATCTAAATGCTAAGTAATTCATTTATTTTAAAGGTCTAGTTTAATGATAAGTATATTTTAAAATTTTTAGCCAACATTTTCCTGTTGTCAGATTCATCACAAATAGAGAATTGACATTTTCATGTTTTCTAGAAAAGGAATTGGGGGGGGGGCAGGTACCGGGGATTGAACTCAGGGGTACTCGACCACTTATCCACATCCCCATCCCTATTTTTTGTGTTTTATGTAGAGACAGGGTCTCACTGAGACCCTGTCTTAGCGCCTCACTAAATTGCTGAGGCTGGCTTTGAATTTGCGATTCTCCTGTCTCAGCCTCCCACAGTGCTGGGATTACAGGTGTGCGCCACCACACCCAGCTTAGAAAAGGACTTTTCACTGGTTTGGTGGCACCCATCTGTGATCCCAGCAAGGAAAGACTGAGACAGGAGTATCACATGTTAGAGACCAACCTCACAACTCAACAAGACCCTGTCTCAAAATAAAAAATAAAAAGGACTGGGGATGTAGCTTAGTAGTAGAGTATCCCTGGGTTCAATACCCAATATCCCCCCCCAAAAAAGTAAATCTGTGAATATGCAAAAATGAGGTATTCAGAGCATAAAATGTTGATGACACCTCGAAAAGCAATACTGATTCTATAAAGATATTTTTTCCTTAAATAAGTCCTTATCCAAACTATATGATACTGTCTGACACAACAAAGAATACTATGTCCAAAAACTGTAATAATTTTATTATTAATTCTGTTTGTAAATTGGTACTGGAATTTAGGAAACTGCTGCAAAATAAATACATACATAAAATTCTGAACAGAATATAAACAAGTAAAAATAGCAAATTTGCAGTTATCTGAATGAATGTCAATAGTTTCATAAATAACAATGTTGATTTTGATGGTCCCAAATTAACAAAGTACAATTAGTAGTGTACAGGTAGTACCTGTTTACCTATTTAACATTACTCATTTGTAGCTAGTCTTATTTAAAAAAAAAAAAAATTGGCAGATTACTCCTTGCATGGTCCTATTCTAGTCTTATAATTCCTTTTCTTTCTTCCTTTTTTCCTGAGTCTTGTTTTTTGAGAACTATCAAAAAAGCTTCTCACAGGCAAATTTTCCTGACTAAATGAAAGGAATTAGTCTTTACCATTTTATGCTCTGGGTACTTCATTTTTATCATATTCACGGACTAGTGAAAAGTGAGGATTTATCCAAACTGAACAAACTAAAGTCCAGTCTCTTTCCCTGTAATGTGTGTATTTTAAGACCTAATGATTATTATTTCTCAAAAGATGAGATTGGCAGCTGTGAAATTGTGGATGCTTGTGCTTGAGCTTGAAAAGCCTTTAATTTCTCATTAAGTATATCTAATGAGAGGTGTCATGTTATAAACTTGGATAGCCCATCTTCATGGGTATAAGGAAGATGCCACTATCCACATTTAAAGGCTCAAGGTTTCCCACAACCAAGGAGCAGGCTAGCTGTAGTTGTAAAGCAGCTGCCAAGGATGGTTCATCTTTAAAGTCACTAAAGTTGTAAGAAGTTTTAGTTACCAAAACTATTTTTGACTTCTAAGAAACTAAAAGGATCATCAGTTTGTCCCGCAGAGCGCAGCTTTGGTTTCAGCATTTTCCCCCCCTTGATTAAAAAAACTTCCAAGCCCAGCATGGTGGCAGCTACCTGTAGTTTCAGCTGCTCCAGAGAATGAAGCAGGAGGATCACTTGAGCCCAGGAGTTCAAGACCAGCCTAGGCAACACAGTCTCAAAACAGAACAAATCAAAACAAAGCCAAGCATGGTGGCACATGCCTGTAATCCCAGTTGACTCCCAGTGACTTCGGAGGCTGAGGCAGGAGGATCACAAGTTCAAAGCCAGCCTTAGCAACATAGTGAGGCCCTAAGCAACTTAGCAAGACCCTGTCTCAAAAATAAAGGGCTAGGAATGTGGCTCAGTGGCTAAGGGCCCCCTTGGGTTCAATTCCTGGTACCAAATCAAAAACAAAAACAGATTTGATTGACTTTAATAGTTAAGTTTTTCAATTACTGTTTCTGGATCCAACTCTTCCTATTATTAAGATGCAAACTGAGTCCTTGTTTTCTACATTGCTATGTTGTTTGTAGGTATGTGTTTTATTTTTTCTAGAAATTCATTTACTTTATAATTGATAAGCTTTTCTCCTACAAAAAGCAACAGAATGCTAGGTAAAAATAATGGACAGAGCAAAATATTTGTAAGCTGCTGCTCTCTCCTGAAGTCCAGGCTGCAATGACAGAAATAATCCTACAAGGACAAGAAGAATTGAAGAGAAAATAACAAGAACAAAATTCTGGAAGCTGGGAAGCAGGTGGAGGAGTCCTGTCTGACTCGGCAGACTGACCCAGGGAAGCCAAATCCTAAACCAACTGGAAACAGAGAATAATCTTGTTTGTACTACCATTTGGGGACATAGCCATTGAGACATTTTTAATGTTCATTACTAAAAGCATAATACACTTTTGTAACTCACCTTTTTTATTTAATGATATATTGATATTATATCGACATTATCTTAATGACTGTAAACACTTCATTCTATGGATGTACTGTACATGTTTAACATTAACCATATCCCTATTGTTTGGATATTTACATTCCAAAGTGTTCATTATTTTAAACAATCCTATGTAGAAATCCTAAGCCTAATAAAATAAATTCCTAAAAATGGAATTTTGGGGTTACAGATTTTTTAAAGGTCATTGATAAGAAAAAAATGATACTGTCTTTCGCTGTTAGCATGTAATTTTTTAAAAAGTAAAAAAATTTTAAAGACCCATGCTTAAAAATCTGTGTGTATTCAGCAACACAAATTTATTGGAAACAATAGTGGAAGATTTCTGCTTAATTGACTTTATTAGTTTTGTACATAATTCAAATGAAGGTCAAATTTAGTATCCTAGTTGTCTCAAAATAACATTTTCTTCAGAGGAATCGAATTCTCTGGGATAAGTGACTAATTCTTGGTGTAGTTAAAGTTTGGTATAAGAGCCTAGAAAACTTGTCATAACAGAGGTCTGTCAAAATGATTCAGGAAGGATGTTGAAGTTAATTTTAGCATCAGTAAGAATAACATCTGCAACAGAGTAAAACACACTGAATATGTTTTTGCAAAATTTAACCTTTGGAATGTGCTTTTAAAGACATTACAGCTAACAAGTTAATGAAAAATGATTGGTAATCACCATTTTATCCCCAATAATGGATAATCTAGACCATAATCACCTAGTGACTGCTAACCTCACAGAAAGCAATCAGACTTAGTGTCTAATGGAATTTACATGGCATGTAACATTTATAAAGCAGTCTGGCCAAAAGTCAAATCTGATCCTAATCAAGCCTCCAGACCATTTTAATAGGAATACAGAGGACAGAGGGGGCTCAGTCAGCAAAACCCAGACGCTGGAAAACTACAGAACAAATAACCCTGTTTCTTCAGCAAAAAATGCAAGTAAAAAAGAAAGAGATAAATTAAGAAGCTTAACAGATAATTATACCAAGAAAATTTGTGGACTTACTTGGATCCTAATTTGAACAAACTTAAAAAATAAGAGACCATTGAGGAAATATGAAAATTGACAGTAAGGAGTTTTACAACTAATTTAATGGTGTGGTGGTTACATTTTTAGAAAAAGCCCATATCTTTTAGAGATGCAAATTGAAATATTTGAAAGTGAAATATATTTAAGATTTGTTTTAAAAAAATTGAAGTAAAAGAACTAATTGAAGTGTTGCAGTTGGCTAATGTGTGAAGATACCGTTGAAACAAGATTGGTTGTGAATTGATAGTAGAAGCTGGGCAATGGGTACTTGGGAATTCATTAAATGATTTTCTTTGCCTGTATTTATACTTGAAATTTTCCATAAAAATGTCTTAAATGTGAATTGAATTCATAGCCTTTATTTATTATTGTTTATTGAAGCCATAATTTGTGATAATAACATTCATAATGATTTTATAAAGATTTTATTTAGTGAAATTGAACTAGTCAGGCTAACATAATTAATTATATTCTGCTCCAGTTACAATGAATGATTAATTGATTTTGACTGTTAGGGTGAACTGTTGAAGTTATCAGTCATTCAGCAATCTTACTAAGAGGACCATTAGGTTCCTCTTTGCTCCCTTAATTTTTTTGTGGGACTTGCTAACTATTTAAGGAAAATATTTTCTGCTTACCATGTCAGGGAGTATAGTCAGGTTTATTCACATTAAGCTTGTGTGTCCCATACTGGAATAAATGTTAAATAACAGTACAGTAAAAAACTTGATTCTTCTACCCTTTCTTGTTTAAATAAATCTATGGAGGTAGAACTGTGTCTTTAAAAAAGATACTTGGGAATTGTTTTTTTGAGTCAGTGTAAAGAAATTCAGAATAAGATAGTGTAGGTTGTCATATAAAAGTCACATGAGTTGTTTTTGTTGTTGTTTTTTGTTTTTGGTGGGGAAGGGTACCCAGGATTGAACTCAGGGTCACTGGACCACTGAGCCACATCCCCAGCCCCAGTTTGTATTTTATTTAGAGACAGGGTCTCACCAAGTTGCTTAGCACCTCGCTTTTGCTGAGATTGACTTAGAACTCGTGATCCTCCTGCCTCCGCCTCCCAAGCCACTGGGCCATCACATGAGTTTTAGAAGTCATTTGGGAAAAATGAAGGCTAGTTGGTAATAATTTCATCTTTCTTTTTTTGGGGGGGGGAGGTACTGGGGATTGAACTTGGGGGCACTCAACCACTGAGCCAAATCCCCAGCCCTATTTTGTGTTTTATGTAGAGACAGGGTCTCACTGAGGTGCTTAGTGCCTCCAATTGCTGAGGCTGGCTTTGAACTTGTGATTCTCCTGTCTCAGCCTCCCAAAGTGCTGGGATTACAGACGTGCGCCACCATGCCCGGCTTTTCTTTCTGTTTTTTTTTTTTTTTTCCTTTTTAAGTGATTAATAGTCCTGTTGGCCTATAATTTTGTCTAAGTATATGTTTTACAACCCTCTTTTCTCCCACTGCCTTTTGGATGTGAGCGTTAACCTTTGTATTTCTAAACACAATTCCAGTCTTTGTGAATTAAAGTTTCAATATATTGTGATTAATTTGTCATAATTTAGCTTTTCAGACCTGACTTCTTTATCATGACTGCTGTTAACTTGGGATCAGGACATGTAGCCTATCAGGCTGACTGAGGTGGTGTCCTGCAGATCTGCTGCCTGTGAAATTCTATATGTTCTTCTATCCTAACACAGGCCACATTGTCATGTAGTCCTGACTCATTTTAGGCCAAGCTTTTTTTTTTTTTTTTTTTAATATTTATTTTTTAGTTGTAGGTGGACACAATATCTTTATTTTATTTTTATGTGGTGCTGAGGATCGAACCCAGTGCCTCCCTCGTGCTAGGCGAGCATGCTACCACTGCGCCATAACCCCAGCCCCTAGGCCAAGCTTTTAAGAGAATCATCTATACTCAGTATCTACTTCAATGCTCAATCACTTAAAAACTTATTACAATGTGTCCTCACAGCCCTCTGGGGACTGCAGTCCATGCTCTCAGGAAGCTCACAAACTAATGGTAGGGAAGAAACCAACAGTTGGAATGTAGAGGAGTCTGTGTCAGAAACCATTCAAATTCACGGTGCCCTGGAACTCAGGAGAAGCTTTCTGAGCATGGTGGATGTGGGAAGAGCCAAGACTGACTCAGAGGAGATATACTGAAGCCGGGTTTTGGGGTTTCAGTAGAAGTTTAACTAGTCTAACCCTACTGTCGCAAGCTTTTAGAAATGATGTATTTGTAGGACTGTTTCTTAACTGATGCCTGGTCGTACTTTTAGGCCTCAGTATAATGTTCCCTCTGCTTGGTTTGTCTCTTCCCACTTGGTTCTAATATAGGACTACTTTATTAATTTCCATGTCCTTGAACTGGCTATAGTAGATGTTCAATAAACATTTGTGTTTCAGTAAAGAGTATGAGCTTTGTAAATAGACAATGAAACTGATCTCACGGGATGGAACAAGTGAGAATATATTACTGACAGCAATATTTCTGAAATCTTTGATTCCATGTCCCCCTCTTCCCCAAACCCCTGAAGAGAAATTTTCTTTGAAATTTAATGTGCACCATGTTTGTAGAATATAAAACACACCCACCCTGGTTTGCATGAATGGAAAAAGCACAGTTGAGCTTTGGAGCATTTAAGTAAACAAATGTTAACTCCTGACAGAAGAAGACGGAGGACGTAGATTCTGAAAACTCAAATTAGAAATTATATGGGGAGGCCCTAGCTTCTTTTTGTTTGTGGATCAATGTTTTCTTTAGCTAAAGTGTGTATGGAATTCCCACCTTCTGCCTAGGCTTTTCAAACAAATATTCAGAAAAGACTGTGGGTCTTGGAGTCAAATGGAAATGCTGAGTTAAACATGAACTGTTTTGTGTATTTTTATTGGTTGGTTGGTTTGTTTTGAGACAGGGTCTGGAAATGTTACCCAGTCTTGAACTTCTGGGCTCAACAATGCCCCTGGCTCAGACTCGGGAACTACAGGCATTCATCACTGTGCCCAGGTATTTTTATTTATTTATTTTTTAACGAGGTACTTCTGAGAACCTCTATTACATACTTCATACATCATAGAAAATGTCTAGATTGATGTATTGAAAGCAGTTACTTCTGAGCCCTGGGATTAAGGGTTTGGGGAGAGGAAAGGACCTTTATTTTTTCCTTTACACCCTTCCATACTACTTGAATTTTTTATCAACTCCCACTGACTGAGTTCTGCGAGCCTCACACTGACTGTAGTATGCAGTACCCCTAACTCTTTTTTTTTTTTTTTAAATATTTTTTTAGTTATAGATGGACACAATGTCTTTATTTTATTGCTTTGTATGTGGTGCCGAGGATCGAACCCAGGGCCTCACGCATGCGAGGCAAGCGCTCTACCGCTGAGCCACAATCCCAGCCCCCAGTATCCCTAACTCTTAAACTGCTTTCCCCCGCTTAAGAGTCTGGGTTTTGCAGAACAAACTGGTAGTGCTGCTTTGATGGCTGGTACTTTGTAGTATCCCCAGTCATGGATGCATTCTCTTTATCTAAGGAATTCTTAGTGGGCTTGGAGTTTCACGTCTGTTAGAGCACAAGGCCTGCAGATCGTTCACAGAGATTCCAAGGACAGACCTTTCTTTAGCCTCCTCCCTTACCCTACAAGATCTCTGCTTTTTGTGTGCTTGTTAAAACTGCTTGGGGCAGTGGTCTCCAACATTCTTATCTTGCATCCCATACTTAAAAATCTTGAGTACACTCTCCTAATTTGAAAATGTTTGTTTATAAATTATATGGATGTGTTATTGCACTAGGACTATGTATGTCCTAAAATATGCAAAAAATTAAGAGATGAGATAAATAATGAAAGTTATAATGTTTCTTTCCACATTCCAGTAGATCATTTTGCACATACCCAAGTGCACACAACTCACTTTGTAAACCTTTCAAGCTTTAGAGACAGAAATCTGCAAGCCAACCAGCTGTCATCTTCTCCACGCTCCTGGATTAAGGATGGTTTTCAGTAGAACACCTTGTTGCTGGAGAAGAATGCAAGCCTCCTCCCGGTATTTACTTTCAAAGAAGTCCAACATTCAGTAAGTAGGAAAAAGCAAGTTTTAATACATAGGTATGATATGGCTTTTCTTTTTTCATTTGTGAAAATACATATTCATAAAAGTGTCTAAATTGACACATTAAAGCTCTTTTGTTATTTCTGAGTACTGGGATTAAAGGTCTTAAGAAGAAAACACGATATTTTCTTTTTTTTATTTTATGCCCTTCTACACAGCTTGATTATTATTATTTTTTTATTTTTTTGGTACTGGGGATTGAACTCAGGGGTACTCGACCACTGAGCCACATCCCCAGCCCTATTTTGTGTTTTATGTAGAGACAGGGTCTCACTGAGTTGCTTAGCACCTCGCCAATGCTGAGGCTGGCTTTGAACTCGTGATTCTCCTGCCTCAGCCTCCCAAAGTGCTAGGATTACAGGCGGGCACCGCCACGCCTGGCCAGCTTGAATTTTTTACAAACTGGATTTTTATAATAATTTTTAAGATCACTAAACACATTATGATGTCAACTTGGGTACAATGCATTACCAATGTTGATTGTTGAAATTGGGTGATGGGTGCATTGGGTTTCATTATTCTAATGTGTATTTCAGTATTTCCATAATAAAAAGTTAAATAAGAACTTTGCAAAAAGAGTCTATAGAAGAACCCCACACAAACGATGATTATGTTAGGAGTGGAAAAAGGGAAGGAGAACTTCAGATACCTTCTCCCCAACATGTTCCATGAGTATACCTGGCTTTTACAATGAAAAACCACTGAAACACAAGCACACACACATGGCAGTGCCCCAAGTGCAAAGAGTTTCACATGTAGATGGGAGTATAAAGTGCTTGTGTGACTTTCCAGGTACTTGTTAGTTCCTGGGCAAATGTACAGAATGTGTAGGCTCAGCTGTTCCATATTAAGATCTTGAGACTTATTTTTATATAGGGATTCTCGAGGTTGTTACATAATAAAGGTGAAACTGCAAGGCATAGCCAAGTGCCTCCACGTGTCTTAGCAGCAGCAGGGTGGGCACACCTAGGGCCTGCCACTCCTGACTTGCACTCTTAGTTGGTTACCAGGCTTCATTTCATGGAAGGATGGCATCTAAGTATGGCTGGTTCTCACAAGAGGTCAAAGGAAGTTACTATGGAAAGGACATTCTCTGTTGTGGAGGGCAAGGGTAGGCTGCATCATAAGCATACAGACTCTGTAAGGAATTAAATGGCGGTTCATTGTATTATCTAGTAGAAGTTAAGTTCTGGGTGCCTCATCTCTGAAATAAGGATAATACTCTTAGCCACCTGAGGGGGACTGTGATTGGATTAAATGAGAATGTATATAAGGCACTTTCCATATTGTGGACACTCAAATGCCAGTTTGTTTTCATGTGAAAAACTGCTTATCAAGCTGAGGACATTCAGCTTATAAGCTGCTGTTCCCTGATTTTAAGTATCTTCTCCTCAGACAGCCATGTTCAAGGATGACTGGCTAAGGGCTAATCCTTTTGCTTTTGCCAAGTTTAGAATTGATGTTATGTTTTAGCTTTTCTGCTACTATAACAAAATACCTGAGATAATCAACTTATAAAGAGATGTGTTAGTTTTCTATTACTGTGACCAAAATATCTGACAAGAACAAGATAGAAGATGAAAGGTTAGTGGGGAAACATGGTTTCAGAGGTACAGTCTATGGTTCGCTGATTCCATTGCTCTGGGCCTGAGTGAGGCAGAACATTATGATGGAAAGGCATGAGGAGGAAAGCTGCTCAGCTCATACTATCTGGGAAGCAGAGACAGAGAAAGGGACCAGGGACAGATCATAGCCTAAGGCCAAACCCACAGTGACCTATTTCCTACAGCCATGTCCCACTTGTCTGTAGTTTTCACCCAGTGGTCCATTCAGCTATCAGTTGATTAATCCACTGATGAGGTCAGAGCTTCAGTCATGGCCTAAAACTCCACCTCTGTACCTTGCTACACTGGGGATCATGCTTTCAACACAGGAGCTTTGCAGGAGACATTCTAGAACCAAACCATAACAGGAAAAGTTCATTTTGGCTCATAGTTTTGGAGGTTTTAGTCCATGATCATGTGGACCCAATGCTTTTAGGCTTCCTGGCAGGAATATGTGGTATAACAAAGCCTGCTCACCTCATGGTCAAGACACACACACACACACACACAGAATAAGAAAAAACGGGCTGTGTTTGTGGCTTAGTGGTAGAGCGCTTGCCTAGCATGTGTGAGGCACTGGGTTTGATTCTCAGCACTACATACAAATAAATAAAATAAAGGTATTCCCAGCACTTAGGGAGGCTGAGACAGGAGAATTGCGAGTTCAAAGCCAGCCTCAGCAAGGACGAGGCGCTAAGCAACTCAGTGAGACCCTGTCTCTACATAAAACACAAAATAGGGCTGAGGATGTGGCTCAGTGGTTGAGTGCCCCTGAGTTCAATCTCCAGTACCAAAAAAAAAATAAAAAAATAAAAAAATAAAAGTATTCACCTACAACCAAAAAAAAATTTTAAAAAGAAGAAGAAGAAGAAGATGATGAAGAAAATGAAAGGGCAGAGATCCCATTATCCCCTTTGAGGCCATGTTCTCAGTGACCTAAGAACTTCCACCGAACTCCACCTCATAAAGGTTCCACCACCTCCCAATATTGCTGCAGGCTGGAGACCAAGCCTTTAACACATGGGCCTTTGGGGAATGTTGCAGATGCAACCTATAGCATCATGTAACCTAATTCTGGCCTTAAGATCTAAGGGGTTGTCTGTTGAGTTCTGCTTTTCTTTCTCTGGGTGTTGTCATGTCTTAAGTGTGCTACTTGGAATTGCAACAGCAAACTTGCCTTAGCCTGAATATGAGGCCAGTGTGAAGGACAGCAGAGCGAAGGAAAAAGAGTGCATCCTTATGACATCACTGAATTGCTGAATTGACCATTTCTGGAGCCCAGCCTACCTTAGCATCATAATTGATCAAACCTGTACCAGAGAAAATTTGAGGTAGGGGTGGGTGGTACTTTTTCAGTCATATTCATTGAGCACTTTGGAATTCAAAAATAAAGAAGTCCTGAGATGCAGGGGGTTCTGGAAAGATGAACTCATCCTGCCTCTTTGCCATTTAAAATTGAACCCATCTGCCTCTTCTAAGGAAAGCAACTGTCAGGTCCTCCTGGAGACAGACAAACCTGGGATGTGGGCAATGCTTCAGTGCCTGGCAGAATCCTGACAGAGGACTGGGGCAAGACTGCCTCCCTGCCTAGGAAACATGTCAGAGCCCTAAGGAGGGAAATGGTGAGGTTTCTTTTGAGAATATTGACCTCTGGCTCCTGAGGAACTGACCAGATGGGTCCAGTTGCCTCCACCTGAAGAGAAAAGCAGAGAGGAGACGAGGAAGGAAGAGAGAGGCTTCCTCCCAGGGCCTCCCCAGAGAATAAGCTACCCATTTGCTGCTAGACCCAGGGAGGCTGAGATGATGCTTCCACTATTTTGGGAAGGTTGCCACTGAAGATACCCCAGCACCCCAAAAAGCAAACAAAGGAAAAGATTCCTATTGAGGCCCAGTAGCCAGGGAGAAGAATTACAAACAGAACTTTCAGTACAGAAATAGTTGCTGGCACAGATCACTTTGAACCAAGAAATAAGATTTAAGTGCAGTGAAAACAAACTGATTTTCTAAGACCAAGAAAGCATGATTTTGAACTAAAATTTCAAGAGATGAATAGAAAGAGAAAGTGGTTGATGTCTGAATTAGTCTTAGAGAAACATTACAAAGAAAAATCAGGCGATGTTAGAAATCCAGAGGTGAGAGCCAAGGTGGAGAGGATGGCCATAAGGGATGAGATAGCAGAGGATACTGAAAACATAACAAAAATTTCTAAAATGAAGAGGGACTTGCATCTCAAGGAGTTCCAGGAAGGATGAATGGCAAAAAGACACCCTCCTAGGCATAGTATACTTCAGCTAAAAGTACAGAAATCATACAAGTTTCTCCAGAGAAGATCAAGTTACTCCTAAGGGAGAAAGACTTATATTGGCATTGGATTGCTCATCTACAACACTGGAAGCTTTGTGATGAAAAACTGCCAGGCTCAGAGAAAAGGACGGTATGGAAATTTCTTTTGTTTACTATGACCTAGAAAAGCAGAGAAGGATATGCTCTCAGTTCCTTTCATTTGGTGACTACTTACACTCAGTCTCCAGAAGAGTTGGGAGCCAGGAGAATATGAGAGCTTAGAAGAATAATAAAGAATAAATAGGAAAGAAGATCACATCCAAATCAGGATGCATTCTAGCTGGAAAAGCTCATTTGTCAGTCTATGAATTGTGCTGGGTCTTCTGTGCAATAGTCTATTCTTTCTTGAGTGGATCACATCACCATCTGTTCTAAAATCTGGTACTAAAAATAATAAGTGGCTCAGCAAATCTGGGCATCAGGGCAGGTGGGAAGGAGAGAAGTGGTCCAAAGTTCCCATCTGGGGAGTGGCTGTGCATCTAGGGGCAGGAGTGAATATCCTAAGATTTGTTATAAGGAATGAGCAGAGAGGACCAGAAAGAGTGTCTAGTTTCATTTGATGATAAGTGAAACCATTGCTTAGGAGCATTGAGAAAGGGAAAGTAGCTAAAAATATAATGCAAATCTCTGAGAAATTGTAAAGGGGAAATGATTCGATTGTTGCAAAAATAAAGACCAGTAAAATGTGGAAATAGGGGGGAAGTCAGTAAATAATTAACATAGTCTGAGTCTAATCATTGCACTAAATGTGAATGGGCTAGATTTTTCCACTAAAAGAAACCATGAGGTTGAGTTAAAATTTTAAACAAGCCAGCTATACTCTATCTAAAAGAAAAATATTTAAACCAAAGTTCTAAAGAAACTTAAAATATAAAGAAAATTTGACCATAAAGTGATGGACATAGATACTAAGAAATTATACTGAAAAAGAAAATAAGAAAAGCAAAACTAATTGTCAGACAAGGGGGCATTTAATATTAAAAGTATGATAAAAAGAATATTATGTAACACCATAAGGCCCATTTTATGGAGCAGAATTAATATTTAATAAAATTATGAGTATCAAATAATGTAAATGCAAATACAACTTGATAAAAATAGATCTTAAAGCTTTTTTTCAGAATCAGATCAAAATACAAAAAATAAGAATGTAGAAGAGTAATACAATCAACAAACTCACTTTCATTGATTAGTAGATAATCTTAAGTCGCTTGAGTAAAGAACAGAATTTTTTTCATTTATCCAACAGAATATTATTAAATGACTATTTGCTTAATCACAAATAAAGCCTTAGGAAATTTAGACGTAATGTATTTTGTAGTCACTTTCAAGAAAAATAGAAACAAATAATTTAAAAGTGACCAGAATATTCTATTCATAAGTTGAAGAATTCTTTCTGGGTAACCTTTGGAGCATAGAAGAACATAAACCTGAAGCTGGAAGCTAGCTAGAAAGTACTGAGAAAGAGAATGCTTTATCTCAAATCTATTCTCAGAGGAAATTTTAATTCACAGGGTTGTATATCATTATCATTAAGAAATGACTAAAGATAAAATTGTTTGTTGCTTTTCTGTGGAACAAAAAAAAAATATTTTTTTGGTACTGGGGATTAAACCCGGTACAGTGGCGCGCTACATCCCCACCCCATTTTTATATTTTATCTAGAGACAGGGTCTCACTGAGTTGCTTAGGGACTTGTTAAGTTGCTGAGGCTGGCTTTGAACTCTAGATCTTCCTGCCTCAGCTTTCTGAGCTGCTGGGATTATAGGTGTGTACCTGGCTCTATGAATCTAATTGGGTTTTTTTTTTTTTTGGTTTGTTTTTTGTTCGGTGCTGGGGATTGAACCCAGGGCCTCGCACATACAAGGTAAGCAATCTACCAACGGAGCTATAGCCCCAACTCTGTGAATCTAGTTTTATGGAAAGAACAAAATAAAACAAAAGAAAATAGGATGAAGGAATCAAAGGAAAGAGGACTGAGACTATGGAGAGAGGCAAGCAAGTGCCTATGGCACACAATTCAAGAGGGTTGTGCAAGTGCCAGCCTAGCAGTGCAAGCTCCGCACTCTTCAGGGAAGCACTCACTCTCCCTGCTGCCCAAGTGGGTAGATGCCTGCACAACCTCGCTTCCTTGGGTTTTTTTTTTTTTTTTTTTAAATTCATTTCTGGGAAATCAAAGTGAGAGTCTTGTACATGGTAAGCAAGCACCCTAGTGCCTCCTTGGAACTTTTGACCTATGTATTTTGCTTGCTTCTTCCTAGTCCTGGCCCTGACTAGAAAAGTTAAGGCTTGGAGAGAAAGCATTGCCTTGTACTTCTAAAAGCATTACCTAAACTCAGAAGAACCTAGATGTAATTTATATTTACTGTTATGATGCTTTTAATTTTACTATTGCATTCCAGCCTAAAGAGGAGTAGAATCAAAAGAGAGCTTACCAAAATAACTTATTGCAGTATGTTAAATGTTTGTTTTTAGAAATTGTTTTTGTTGTTTATTTATTTGTTTTTTAGTGCACTAGATCCCTTACTTTGCTTTGTATTCCTATTAATGGACCTGTTTTATGGGTCTTCACATGTCACTGTATGTCATTGTTAAACAAACAGTGCTGAGACTATTTGTGCTTCAGATTCCATTTAGAATTTTAGGGTATAAGACAGAAAACAAACTTGAAGACTGATCAGTGATCATCAGCCATAAAGGGAATGAACCACCACCACTTGGCTGGGAATGAGAGTGATTTAGAATTGCTCCAAATGGATTTTCTAAAAGGATAGCATTTAAATCTATTCTTAGGAAGAGTATCTTTAGGAATTGAGAGGAATATTACCAACCTCCAACTTGGTTTCTGTTACAGTTAAGTGAACTATTTAACTTTATTTTGGTTTTTCCTGTTTGTGGGTTGCATCAAATTTAATGTTGGACAGAGCACTACTTAGCATTCCTGTAGCTTAATCTTATTTTCCATGATAAATGTGTGTGTTTGCTTCAATTACCTCAGAAAGAATTAAAATTTCAGAGTTAGTTCTGGATTTTCCAGTGCTTTAATGTTGTACCTTCATTTCGCTCATCATTTTGATCATATATAACTTTGCACCTATCTTGCTTGAAGATAGTTCACAAAAGCTTTTAATAAATGGTGTGTATAAGAAACAAGTAAGGGGCTGGGATTGTGGCTCAGTGGTAGAGCGCTTGCCTCGCATGCGTGAGGCACTGGGTTCGATCCTCAGCACCACATACAAAATACATAAATAAATAAATAAAAGTTTAAAAAAAAAAAAGAAAGAAACAAGTAAAAGCTGAAATTCTGAGACTATTAGATGCAGAAGCACAAAGGTTAGATGGTTTGAGAGCTGAATGTTTTTGTAATTAAAAAAATAGGGTCATTACAATATTATCTAGTCTATTCAAGGCCATCAATAAAAGCTGTAGAATCAAATTATGAAAATGATGCTACCCAAGAAAAATGGGCACCAAGTTCACTTATGTAAGTAAAGGCAAAATAAGTAAAATCTTAGCAAGTCAAATCCAGTAATGTAATAAATGTCTTGTAACATAAGAAGGCCAGTGTCGGTCACCATCAGGAAATCTATCAATATAACTTACATTATGAATAACTGAAAGAAGGAAAATAACATATTAGGAAGGCATTTCTAATGAAAATAGAAAACCACTTAAATACAATAACATTTACTTGCTGAAACAAAACAAAAACAATAAACCCCTCCCCAACCCCAAAGCCCAAAACAAAAATGAAGTATAATAAAAGGTCTACCATTAAAGCTTTTAATTGTCATCAAGAATGAAATAGTAATGTCCACTATTGGCATTACTAGTTAACATTGCCTTGGAGTGTCTGGCAAACTCAGTAAGGTGCAGAAAAATGAAATAATCAGAATATATGGTGGTTTTTGGTGATGAAATGATTATACAACTTGAGATCCTAGTTTAAAAAAAGGCAGATAGAATTGATAAAATAATTTGATAAGGTGGGTAAATGCAGAATAAACAAAACTGTTTGTAGGAGCACTCCCTATACCTCCAACCTCTCCTTTCCATCTTTTCCCATTCTATGCTGATAAACCACATGCCCGGCAGAGCGTGCCTCATTGGTTGTGACCTCAGGGCCATGATTGGTCTGAGGACCCTATATAAGCTTCTGTACTTCCTGGAATAAAGGGGTTCTGCGTCTCGCTCCGGCAGAGCGAGTCTACCCCTGGAGTCTGGGTGGAGTGACTCTGCGGACCATCACCCCAAAACCTCATCCCATGAGACCCCACTTCATCTTCCCCGAAGACCCCTTTTCGTCTCTCAGGACCCCAACTCATCAAACAGACCCACGTGGCATGACTTCAAACAATAACTGTTTTATATACTAATAATAAGCCCCATGAGATAGAAATGGACTGAATGGTTTCACTCCCAATAATGACAAAAGATTAAAATACTTAGGAATAAATGAAAACTATGTTTAAAAGTATGAAATTTTATTGAAGGCCATGAAACAAATTCTGAACAAATGCAAAACATAATGTTCTCAGATGAGAAGACTTCATATAATTAAAAGGCCAGTTCTCTTGGAACTTATCTCTGTATTCCATGTGACTCCCAATTAGAATATTAATAGAGATTACAGGGGCATTGAGTTAAATGACCTTAACGTCCATATGAAAGACCAGACACTCTGACTATACTTTAAATAAGGCCTCTATAAGAAAATAAAGGGTTTTACATCAATTGTGTGACTAGAATAAAGAGATCAATGGAGCAAAATGACGAATTAAGAACTAATTCCCCATGTGTACTTTAAATTCATGATCAAAGTATCTCAGTTTAGCACAGAAAAGTGAATTCATTTAACAAGTGATGTCGGCTCCACTTTTATCCATATGGAAGAAAATAACGTTGGCATTCTATCTCATAATATATACAAAAATAATTTTCAGATGGACAAAAGCTTTCAAGAGACAAAAGCAAAAATAATCTCAGAGGAAGATCTTTACTTTGTGTAATTGGTGATTCAGTCTGATAGAGACTTTCACCAACTCAGGAAATCCACATAATAAAGATGTTAGGCTTTTTTGACCTCAAAACATTTCAACTACTGTACAGCAAAGAACATTATAATTAAAATCAATAGAGGAATAGATTTGTAAAAACATTTACAAAGAAGCTGGAAGATAAAAGATCTATGTATTTCAGAAAACATGTAGTTCTTACAAATCAACAAGGAAAGACAGGTATTAAAAAGAAAATGGGATGTGAACAAGTAACTCACAATGAAGGCAAATCTGATAAACATCTGGGAAGACTCAAACTCAGCAGTAGGTAGGGAAATGAAAAGTAACAATGAGGTCCTCACTCACACCCATTGGTCTGGCAAGAACTAAAATAAGCAAGAAGTATTTCTGGCTTGGAAAGAAGGAGGGAATGTGGAATAGGTGCTCACACATTGCTGGTAGAGCTGCAAATTGTTTCAGTGTTTTAGGAAAGCAATGTGGCAACATCTATGTAATATATCCATATATATAATTTGACCTAGTAATTCTATTAAAATTTTCCCACAAGTGGGTATATCAAAGGATATATGTATAAAGTTGTTAAATTTAGCATTTTTCAGAGGGGCAAATATCTGGAGCCAAGTGAAAGCACAACAGTCTGAGAATAATGGCAAACATTAAGATAACCTCCACAATGTGGAATATTATGCAGTCGTGAAGAATGATGAGCACTACAGCAACTGATCTACAAAGTCAGCTCAAGAGGTAGATTTCAGGAAGTATTGTTGAGTTAGAAAATCAGTTTGCTGAAAAGAATGTACAGTCATGTACCACATAACATTTTATCAATAATATACCACATATATGACAGTGGTCCCACAAGATTATAATGTAGCTGAAAAATTCCTGTAACCTAGAGATGTTGTAGCTGTTGTAGCTTCATAGTGCAACACTTTGCTCCTGTGTTTGCAGCAACGTTGGTGTAAATAAACCTACTGTACTGCCAGTTGTGTAAAAGTATATAGCACTTATAATTATGGGCAGTTTATAATACTTGATAATAAATGACTTGCTGGCTTATGTATTTAATACACTGCTTTTATCATTATTTTAGGATGTACTTCTACTTATTAAAAAAGAAAAGTTTACTGTAAAACAATATGCTGTGTTAGTGGAGTGACTGACCTCATCAGTTGTGGTACAGGTCTAGGATGTTCTCATGTTGGCAAAGCAGGATAATAATGCACTTCCTAAAACATGTCTCTGTCGTGGAGCGATGCATGACTATAGAATGGAATTCCATGCTTGTAAAGCAATGTCAACTCTCTTCTCTATACAAATGTGTATTATGTTCATGTACGTGACTATAGAAACATTTCAGAGTTACATGGTGTCAACGTGGGAGGGCAGAGGGCACTGGCCCAAGTGAATAAGAGTAGAAAGAAGATTGTGATAATCCCTGCAGTGTGTATAATTCTATTTATATAGAAATGATCTATTTACGAGCAAAAGGAAATTAGAAAAAGGATCTGTATCTCCCGACTTGTGGGAATACCAGTGATTTATCGTTAACTTAAGAAAAGCACAAGTTGCAGAATAATCTATATTCTATGTTTCAGTTTTGGTGACGAAAGCCTCAAGTGTGTCTAAGTGTGTGCAGGTGTTTAAAAGGGTAACATCAACAGGCGGTTATTGTTCCCTGCTTGAGATCCCTGGATCAGGTGGACGCAGGGAGAGGGCCAACTTCCTCCATAGACTTCTTTGCTTTGCTCTGCAGGTTGCTTTTATGCTTTTGTAAAACCAAATGGGAAATTCGAACAACCACACAAATGAAACTCAAGAGTGTGTTATAGCTTCTTCCTCAAGGAGCTTGAAGGTCTGCTGTAGAGCATCTTTAGACCTTTGAAGCATTTGATTTGTTCTCTATGGCTCCCAGGAAAGAAAGCCAGCGGGGGAGGTGTGGAAAAGGGAGCCCTCCCTTCATGGGAGGTGCTTAGGCAAAAACGTTGTACTCCCTTGAGAGAAAGTTACCCACAATTTTCTGATGATAACTACCCAGGATATTTGTTAGAAATAAAAATTCCTGAAATCTGTTCTGGATCCAATGAATTAGAATCTCCAGGGGAGGGGTCTGTGCCCGGGTGATACATATGTTCAGGGAAGGCTTAGAAACACTGGCCTACATTCCTGCTATTCAGTGTGCCCTGGTCATCAGCAGCAATGCCATGGCCTGGGAGCTTGTTAGAAATGCAGGACTTTGGGCCCCACCCCAGACCTAAAAAGTTAGAAAGGCCATTGAACAAGGTCCCCTACACAGTTGGAGAGGCCCTATTCTGATGCTAACTTATTTGGCCAGAAGAGAGCTGGGATCCTCTAGAAAATGCTTTTGTGATAGATGTATTTGAAAACTAAACAAGTAATCAGGAACACAGGGGGGTTTTGGTGAACCTAGCCATGAGAGATTCAGGCTAGGAGGAGGTTAGGAGGAAGAGACGAGGATGTCCTTGAGGTAAGGAGGACGTCAACCCCTACACCAACCTGGCTTCCATTTTGAACTGCATAAGGAAGCAGGAGATTCTATCTTGCATAGGTATGGTAGTTGGAGCTGATGATTTAAATGAGAGAAGCAGAGCATGGTGGTGCATGCCTGTAATCCCAGTGACTTGGGAGGCTGAAGCAGGAGGATTGCAAGTTCGAGACCAACCTCAGCAACTTAATTGAGAGACAGAACATACCTCCAGTGTACGTGTTTGGCTCCTTTATCTAGTATAAGGTAACTGTATGTAAGTGGGTTCATCTCTGTGTCTTCTATTCTATACCATTGGTCTACATGTCTATTTTGGTGCCAGTACCATGCTGTTTTTGTTACTATAGCTTTGTAGTATAATCTGAGGTCAGGTATTGTGATGCTTCCTGCTTCACACTTCTTGCTAAGGATTGCTTTGGCCATTCTGGGTCTCTTATTCTTCCAAATGAATTTCATGATTGCCTTTTCTATTTCTATAAGGAATGACATTGGGATTTTAATTAGCATTGCATTGAATCTATATAGCGCTTTGGAAAGTATGGCCATTTTGACAATATTGATTCTGCCTATCCAGGAGCATGGGAGATTATTCCATCTTCTAAGGTCTTCTTCAATTTCTTTCTTCAGTGTCTTGTAGTTTGCATTGTAGAGGTCTTTCAACTCTTTTATTAAATTGATTCCCAAGTATTTTATTTTTTTTGAGGCTACTGTGAATGGAATAGTTTTCCTAATTTCTCTTTCAGAGGGTTTACCACTGATGTATAGAAATGCAATTGATTTGTGGGTGTTGATTTTATATCCTGCTACTTTGCTGAAATCATTTATTAATTCTAAAAGTTTTCTGGTAGAATTTTTTGAATCCTTTAAGTATAGAATCATGTCATCTGCAAATAATGACAGTTTGAGTTCTTCTTTTCCGATTCATATCCCTTTAATTTCTTTCATCTGTCTAATTGCTCTGGCTAGTATTTCAAGGACTATGTTGAATAGCAGTGGTGAGAGAGGGCATCCTTGTCTAGTTCCCATTTTCAGAGGGAATGATTCCAATTTTTCTCCATTTAGGACGATGTTGGCCTTTGGTTTAGCATAGATAGCTTTTACAAAGTTGAGGTATGTTCCTACTATCCCAAGTTTTTCTAGTGTTTTGAGCATAAAAGGGTGTTGATGCTTTCTCTGCATCAATTGATAAAATCATATGATTCTTATCTTTAAGTCTGTTGATGTGATGTATTACGTTAATTGATTTCCATATGTTGAACCAAGCTTGCATCCCTGGAATGAACCCCACTTGATCATGGTGCACTATTTTTTTGATATGTTTTTGTATGCGATTTGCCAGAATTTTATTGATTATTTTTGCATCTATGTTCATCAGGCATATTGGTCTGAAGTTTTCTTTCTTTGATGTGTCTCTGTCTGGTTTTGGAATCAGGGTGTTACTTGCCTCATAGAATGAGTTTGGAAGGGTTCCCTCCTTTTCTATTTCATGAAATAGTTTGAGGAGAATTGGTATTAATTGTTCTTTGAAGGTCTTGTAGAACTCAGCTAAGAATCCATCTGAACCTGATCTTTTCTTGGCAGGCTCTTGATGGCATCTTCTATTTCCTTGCTTGAAATTGATCTGTTTAAGTTGTGTATGTCCTCTTGGTTCAGTTTGGGTAGGTCATATGCCTCTAGAAATTTGTCGGTGTCTTCAGGGTTTTCTATTTTACTGGAGTATAAATTTTCAAAATAGTTTCTAATTATCCTCTGTATTTCAGTAGTATCTGTTATGATATTTCCTTTTTCATCATGAATTTTAGTAATTTGAGTTTTCTCCCTCCTCCTTTTCGTTAGGGTGGGTAAAGGTTTGTCAATTTTGTTTATTTTTTCAAAGAACCAGCTTTTTGTTTTGTCCATTTTTTGAATTGTTTCTTTTGTTTCAATTTCATTGATTTCAGCCCTAATTTTCATTGTTTCCTGTCTTCTACTTCTTTGGGTGTTAATTTGTTCTTCCTTTTCTAAGGCTTTGAGACAAAGAGTCAATTCATTTATTTGTTCACTTTTACTTCTTCTAATGAATGAGTTTAGTGCTATGAACTTTCCTCTTAGCACTGCCTTCATGGCATCCCAGAGATTTTGATATGATGTATCAGAGTTTTCATTTGCCTCTAAGAATTTTTTTACCTCTTCCTTGATGTCTTCTGTTATCCATGCATCATTCAATAGCATATTATTTAGTTTCCAGGTGATGGAGTAGTTTCTGTTTTTTAATCTGTCATTGATTTGTAATTTTATTCCATTGTGGTTGGATAGGATGCAGGGTAGAATCTCTATTTTTTTGTATTTGCTAAGACTGGCTTTGTGACATAACATATGATCTATT
>PVHX01016893.1:0-41743 GCA_004024805.1 Geosciurus inauris
AATGAACATGTCATTACATTTTAATAATGGCTGTCAACTGGAGAGTACTAGGCTGGAAATGGAAATGGCAGGGGCAAGAGGAATGAACAGAATGGGTTACTGGGTGGTTGTTTCTTTTCCTTTTGTGGTGCTGGGTGGAACCCAGGGCCAGGAGTGTCCACTCTTGGTGAGAAGCACTCAGTGCGAGAGCTTGGTATCAGGATTTCCTTCAGAGCCATGATCACTAAGTGTGCTGCAGAAGACTGGACCACGGAGCCCAATCAGAAGGCCAGAGCGGGTGTGTGCCTGAGTGTACGCTAAGCGCGTGGCCGTGTGGCCATGTGGCAGGCAGAGCACTGGAGAAAACTGACCCGTGCTTTCAACAGTGCCAGGCCCTGAGAATCATGCAGTGGCTCCTGCCTCACACCACACTCAACAGTGGATCTATGAGCTGTGAGTTCTAATCATCACCACGAGGAAAATAAGCAGACGGGTGAGGACAGGCAGAGCAGCTGGCAGAGGGCGAAGGGCAGGCGGCTGGCTGCTGGGAGCTGAGCTTGCTGCCCCCGCCCAGCATGGACATGGCCAGCGTGGGAAAAGATCAAGGCTCAAAACGTGAAGTACAGTTTCTACAGAACACGGGTCGCTTTCCACCAGGTCAAGTCAAAAGGTCATGAGTCCCACATGGTTAATATAATTTTAATCCTTGGGCATCTGGAAAGCCTCGTTTCATGTCCTAGAACAGTCGAACGTCCATCGTTCCACACAAACCTAGAGAGGATGTGTACTCTCAGTGCCCAGCACCCGGTCCCACCATGTCAGGTTGTTCTTCCCACTGTACACACGCCCTTCCTTTGACGGTTGCTGAGACACAAAACCTTCCCCAGGGACCATAGATCTGTCAATTTCTCCATTTAATTGTGTCAATTTTAATTTTAATTGCATGTTTAATTTTATTTAATTGAATATGTTGTCAATGCTACCACTTATAGGCTGTTTATAGCACCTGCAGACACATTTAGAATTGCTACCTCTCCTTAGTGAATTGAATTTGTATCACTAAGTGTACATTTTCATCTGTAGCAATGCATTTTAAGTCCAGTCTAAAAAATCTGCAATAGCTTTCTTTTGGCTAGAATGCTGTATCTTTTTTTATTCTTTACTTTCCAGTTTTCTTTGCCTTTGTATTTATGAATATGTCCTCTGTAAGCAACATATGGCTGGATTCTGTATTTTTAGTACAGTCTAAAAATATTTCTTTTAATTAGAGTGTTTTAGGCAAGCACAATCCATAGAAACACAGTGAGCCACACACTCAGAAGTTTCTAGTGACCGCAGAGAGTACAAAGAAACCCTGAAATTGATCTTGAGAATGTATCTCAGCTAACCTGATAAAATACATATCGTACAACATTTCACATTACAGCCAATACAGAAATTCTTAAGGAGACATTCCATGTCACTTGGGTGTGTGGGAATCCGGTATGCACGTCACATCCTTCGCACGTCAAGTCAGGTGATCCGGGCCGGCTGCCGGCTGCCGCCGTCCTGAGCAAAGCAGGGCCACCTACTCAGGTGTCAGGACACCGTCCTCCATGCTCCTACTTGTCCAGCTGTATCATTTAAGCTTTATCATTCTTCCATGTCCCTTTTCACATCCTGAAAATTACTTTGTTAACTTGTCCCCTCCCCTTCTGGCTTAGACTTCACAAACCCTTTTTTGTTCTTACTGGCTTCCCTGGAGATCAGCTGTGTTCTTCATCACACTCTAATAAATGAGTGCTGACCCTGCTGCAGTTTACACCTGTCCCCCAAAGGACCTCATGGTGACGACTAGCTGCTAGCTACACTCTCAGGAGGTGCTGGGATCTCTGAGAGGAGGTCTGGTGGAAGGTCTGGTCGCTGGGGACATGAAGGCGGTGGTGGGACTAGCTCCTTCCTTGTGCTCTCAGTT
The DNA here is from genome assembly GCA_004024805.1 of Geosciurus inauris. NCBI lineage: Eukaryota > Metazoa > Chordata > Mammalia > Rodentia > Sciuridae > Geosciurus > Geosciurus inauris. The sequence goes on from PVHX01016893.1 coordinate 1,934, forward strand.
CCTGGACATAGGTGATGGGTTTTCTCCACCACAATCTCCGTACCATGAAGTGCCACTTCAGTGCAGGCCCCAAAGCAACGGGCCAGCTGGCCACAGACTAAGACCTTCAAAACTGAGCCAGAACCACCCCTCTCTCTTTATACGCTGCCTTCTCTCAGGTACCTGCTACAGAAAGGGACGGCCGACTGACACAAGCCTGCCAAGACCCGACAGTGCTGACTCCACCCATCTTCCCACTTGGGCTAATGCTGGGTATTTTAACTCGGCGCAGCCTAGACCATACAAGACGTGATTATTGTTTTATGCAGCTGGTATTCCTTTTGATTTATTTTCATGTTTACTTTTTTCTTTGTTCTTCAAAACTCTCTGCATCTCTGAGCTTCCACCTGGCATGATCTTTGTTTGATGAGCTCTCTCTGTCAGAAGAGATATTTCATCTTTATTGCTGACAGTTATTTCACTGAGTAATTCTAGACTGTGTTTCAGAACTCTGAAGATGGCACTGCCTTCTGTATTCTCTTTCCATCCTTTCTGCTGAGATATCTGGGGCAGTTTCATTGATGTTCCCTTGAAGTCATCTTTTTTTCCTCTGGCTGATTTTAAGTGTGATGTTTCTGGGTTTTAGCAGTTTTACTCTAATGACATCAGATGTATTTTTCTTTCTATTTACCTTGCTTATGGCTATTAGCGTCTCATGAATGTAGGACACGGTGCTGTCTTCAATACCGCCATCAGCCTTTCTCTTCTTTGCTCTCCTTTAAGACTTTAATCACATGCATGACCCTTGCGACTGACCCTCCATTTTGCACTTTTTATTCATTTCGTGTCTTTGTATTTTGCTCATAATATCTTCTACTGATCACACTTTCTACATCACTTATTTCCTTTTCAGCTCTGTCTAGTCTGCTAGTGAACCAATCTGTTCAACTTTTATTTCAATTACTATGGTTTTTTTGGCTCTCAAATTTCTATTTGGTTCTGTTAAAATCTTCTCCAGTTTCCTGGCTCTTAAAACCCTGAACATCATTTAAAAGTCTGACAATTCCATTGTCTGAATTTCTTGTATGGAATCATTATTAATATATTGAAATCAAAACTGATTTCTGGAAAATTTCATCAGCAAGCATAGAACTTTGTTAGAGATTTACAGCAGAACTTGGAAGTATCAGCAAGCTCCATCCAGACTGCCGTGATAAGGAAAAAGCCTTTCATGCTTACATGCAGATGTTTTGAGACCTTCTTACTTTGTTGTTTTGGCAAATAAAAAACATCTACATCATAAACAATGTTCCAACTAGGAGAAAAACCTTTGATACTAAAGACGTTGTTAGTAACTTGGATATTCTATTTATTAACAATTGATACTTTATTTCTACTTAGTGATACAAGACTACACAAGAGACTATAAAGTTGTCTTAAAAACCTTAGTATAATTAAGAACGTAGTGTTTGTTCAAACTCTGAATTAGAGGTCATATGCTGTCCTCTCTTATTCTGTGACACATACTGCAACGAGTGTGAGAGCCACAACCACAGAACTGACATGATTAAAATTATACTTTCTCAGATATTTAGAATTTATCACATCAGAGTACTTTGTTAATGATACTAAATTCCTTACCCTGGTTTGATCATCATACATTGTATGCATGCACTGAAATTTCACACTGTGCCCCATAAATATATACATGTCAATTTAAAAATAAAGTTAAAAATATTAGCTTCCAGTGTTTTCTCATAATTTGTTCTCAGCTACTGAAATTCAAATGATTTTTAACAATATTTAGTTCACAAACATTTAAAGTAGAGAATCTTATTTGCAAAAAAAAGTACCATATCGGGCTGAAGTTGTAGGTCAGTGGTAGAGCACTTGCCTGGCATGTGTGAGACACTGGGTTCGATCCTCAGCACCACATAAAAAAAATAAATGAATTTTTAAAGAGGTATTGCATCCATCTACAACTTAAAAAACAAAGTAAAAAAGTAACGTATCAGGGGCTGGGATTTTGGCGCAGTGGTAGCGTGCTCGCCTAGCATGCTTGAGGCACTGGGTTCGATCCTCAGCACCACATAAAAATAATAAAGAGATTCTGTCCACCTACAACTAAAAAAATAAATTTTTTAATTTTTTTTTTTTAGTTGTAGATGGACACAATGTCTTTATTTTATTGCTTTGTATGTGGTGCTGAGGATCGAACCCAGGGCCTCACACCTGCAAGGCAAGTGCTCTACCGCTGAGCTACAATCCCAGCCCAAAAAAATAAATATTTTTTAAAAAGTAGCATATCAGTATTTTCAGCTACATAATATAAAAATGTTTTCCCACTAAGTGTAAGCATGTATTTATCACAAGAAATAAAAAAACTACAGGAGGATCTTCTTAATTCAGCACCAAACAGTTAACCAAGATGGATTGCTAAGTTACCATCTCATCAACGAGAAAGCAGCATACTTCCAGGAAAGCTTCAGAACTCACCACAGTACTAGGAAGGGTGGAGAAGTTTCTCTCCGTGGAGCCACTCTAGGGAGTGGTGCACCCTGTCCAGTAAACTAACCTGTGTGCACAGAGACCTTACTTCACTAGCTCCACCAAACATTCTGACTTCCCTTGAATAAACTCCATAAGCCTAGGCCAAATTAAAGTGTAAATGAAAATAACAGATGTGTCTTGTTTCAGCTGTTTGTAATATATGAGCATGTTGAAAAGGAAGATTTAAACTCTGCAATAGACAAATCTGGTTTGGTATTTATAAAATTAAATATATAAAGCTCACTTCCAATCATACTTTACCATTCTTAAATTATTCCCCTTTTAAAATAATAAGTAAGGGGCTGGGGTTATGGCACAGTGGTAGCGTGCTCGCCTAGCATGCATGAGGCACTGGGTTCGATCCTCAGCACCACATAAAAATTAAATAAAGATATTCTGTCCACCTACAACTAAAAAAATAAATAAATACTTAAAAAATAAAATAAAATAACAAGTAAGCCAGGCATAATGGTGCTCGCCCGTAATCCCAGCAGCTTGGAAGGCTGAGACAAGAGGATCCCAAGTTCAAAACCAGACATAGAAACTTTGCAAAGCCCTAAGCAACTGAACAAGACCCTGTCTCTAAATAAAATATTAAAGGGCTGTGGATGTGGCTCAGTGGTTAAGCATCCCTGGTTTCAATTCCTGGTACCATAAAACAAAAGGCAAGCAAATTTCCAAATGACGACAGTATATACCAAACCAAAGAACCTGACACCTTTTTTATAAGTCTGGCCTGTTATTTGTAATCTATTCAGGTACATCAGGTCTTGTTCAAAAATATAAAATTAGGGGCTGGGATTGTGGCTCAGCGGTAGAGCGCTTGCCTCGCATGCGTGAGGCCCTGGGTTCGATCCTCAGCACCACATACAGAGCAATAAAATAAAGACATTGTGTCCATCTACAGCTAAAAAAAAAAAAAATTTTTTTTAAATATATAAAATTAGCACTGAAAACAACTTGTAAAAACATTCATGGGCAACAATAACATACTAAAAATTTTGTGCATTTTATTTATTGTACAAATGCTAAATACTAATAGGTAGACAGTTTCTGAAACCAAATGATTCACCCTCAGTCACAACGCCACTGACATACAACTTCAAGTTCCCAGAGTTTCTTTTACTCTTTATCTAATATATGCAAATTTTGTGGGTTTTCCCTCAAGTATTAAAGTTTCCTCTACAACCACATAACTCACGTGACTTTAGCGTGACAGCCTACACAGCGTTCCACCTCGCTGCTAAGCCACGCGCCCGCTCATTCCTCTGTCGTCAGCTTCCAGTGTGAAGGCAGAGTCAAGCCGCCACACACATCCCTGTGTGCACATTCTCATCTGTCCCCTCCCACGCAAGGGCCAGTGCAGCAGGCCACTCTTCCCTGTGCTTTCAGGTAAAGGCCGTGGAGACGTCCCCACAAGGTAGGGAGAGTCCTTGGTGTCTTCTGTGCTTCCCAGCAGTCCACCGGCTGGCTGCACCATGGCTGAACTAGTCCCCTATTAGTGGACAATAAATTTTTTCTAGACTTCAACCTTTTGTATTACAGTGAACTATTCTGAACTTTCCAATGTACTGTCAAATTATTTTTAATTAGAAATATGTGAATTTATACCGCTATTAATTACCAAGTGAAACAATCTGCCACACTTTCAAATTTCAACAAAATAGACTCTTGTTTGCAAAAGGTATTGCTTTGTGTTCCCCACTGTTAGGGGCATGGACTGCTGCAGGAGAGGAGATGCCAGCCAGCTGAGGGCAGCACCCCTGTGCTCTCAGAGCACCCACGTCCACACTGGGGGCACCCTTCCCTCTGTGCTGGGGAGAACACCCCAGCTAGAAACTCCTCCTTCGACCCAGACGGGAAGCTGTCACCTACCACCACTGCCACAGAAGCCAGCCGAGGGCCCTGAGCAGGAAAGCCTCGGGCCAGCCCTGACTGCACCCGCACTGCTGCTCACCTACCCTGACCCTCCCCATGTGGTGGGCTGAGAGCTGCCACAAATCACGCCTCGTGGCCACCCAAGTGTCCCCTGCAGTTCCCAAAGAAGGCCCAGCCGAGGCTTGCAGGACGTCTACAGATACAGCGCTGCACTCACCCCACGCGAGGGCTCTGCTCATAGGCCTCTCTCCTGTCCCCCACCCGCTTCTGCACACACCGGTCCCACCGCAGCTCTGGGCGTCTGTGGCTGTTCCAGGGTCACCCCTCCCCGCTGCCCACTGGACCTCACAGCCCTTCTTCCTAATGCCGACAGAACGTATGCTCAGGGATATATTTATATATATCAAAACAACAGAGCCATCTTTTCTTAATACTTTTAGAGAGCTGATGCTCACATTTCTCAAGAAATACTTAACACTGAAAGTATTTTAAATGTCAGATTCTTAAAATTTAAAGAAGCACACGTTCCAGTCCTGACATAAATCTGTGCCTGCAACTTATTCTGTGCCTGAAATTGCGATGGCAAAGAGCCCTGGAAAAAGTCAAAAAAAAAAAAAAAAAAAAGAAAAGAAAAGAAGAAAGAAAACTTAGGCACGTGCACTTGTGCTTCTGATTTCAGACATTCCAAGAATCAGAGAGGCCCACAGCTTGTGTCCACCATTTCCATCACAGTCAGGACCATCTAGGGACTGTGCGTATCTGCTGCGCACTAAAGCGGTCCTGCTCACTAAGAACTGAAAATTGTCGCCAAGATGCTAATAACACTGTGATCTGTATTTCCACGTCCAACAAGAGGAATGCAGTCTTATTTCTTCTGTTATCTCCTGCCTTCTCTCCTAACAAAGTCAAGGTTCAGGTTTTCAACCCACCAACCAACCCACAAACTCACATGTCTTTCTCCAGTTATAAGTAATGGGTTTTATGATATTTTAAAAGTTTATTTGTCTAATGTCTCAGCAATTATTTTTCCTCTTATTTAGCTAAAAGGAACACTCAGGACATATTATTACAAGTGTGGGAAATTTTACCTGCCAGTATCAGTTAGCATGGAAGAGTCTAAACCAGAGTGGTAGGCACGCAGGCAGCAGGCTTACAGATTCCCTCTGGCATATAAGGCACTCTTCTTTGTAAGCACTCTCACCGATTTATTTTTCATAAGACCACAGTCAGAAGTTAGGGCAAACACAGTGGCTCAGATTAAAAACTAAAGGGTATGCATTCAAGTTAGCAAGTGTGCAAGAACTTTCTGAATAAGAATTGTAAGACTTCCCAATCTCTGGTCCTCGTCTTCAGAACCTGCAGTGCAAGAGAACCACCTAGCCACCATGTTGGCCACACCGCCAGGGCCAGGGTCACTGCACTGACCAGCTGGCCTGCCATGGGCCCTTTCTCCTCCTCCAGGACTACAGTCCACCTGCACTGGTAGGAGCAGGTTTGCTCCTTGATGTAACATCTCTTAGTCTTTGCTTTTTTACCACTATTTCATCATTGGCCTCTTATAAAAGGAGCAGGTCAGTTTTGCTCTGCACACCTTGGAGCACGTTTGGTCTGTAGGTCTGTCTGTATGTACTGTTCTTTTTAAAAAAAGGATTTCATTTGTGATTGGTGTGTCCTGACTGTACCTACTAATGGGTGCAGAGCATGTGCTAACCAAATCCACCTGCCCCTTCCCAAGCGGCACAGTCACTACCCAGGCTCAGGTCGGCTTGGTTCACCGTCCACGTGAGGCAGCGAGCGGTGCTCTTCTGTGTCTGGCTTATTTCACTTAACATGATTTCCTCTTGTTTGTATTTTTTTTTTTAAATAAACCTCAACATCTAGAAAATATAAAATGAATACAATGTGTGAAATTTTAATTTGTATTCATGTGAGAACATTTTACTTGTTGAGGACATTGATTTAAAATGCAAAGTACTATATCCCTTCAATCTGATTTTGAGACAAAGCCTTGCTAAGTTGCCAGGCTGGCCTTGAACTAGGGCTCCTCTGGCCTCAGCCTCCCGAGTTGCTGGGATTACAGGTCATTTATCATTAAATTTTTTAAAATGAAAATACACTCTAAAGAAACATGCGTGCTGCTGCCTCGAGCAGCTGCCTCACCTTCATGACGTCTCGGTAAGAGCGAACCGCCGAGACCGGCCTCTTGCCAGCTTCCTCCTCCTCCAGGGCCTCGTCCGCAGCCTCGTAGCCCTCGTCCTGGCTGCCGTCCGCCTCCGCCGTGTTGGCCATCCGGTCGATGAGCTGCTCCAGGGGCGGGCTCAGCTCCCGCTCCTCGTTCTCCTTCAAACCATAGTCCAGCGCTTTATAGATGATGATTCCCAGAGACTCGATGACCTGGCAAGTTGGAGAGGGTGGTTAGGGAGTGGGCACTGAGCCACAGGATGACCGCAGGACCCCAGCCCCTTGGCGCGGCACTCAGGCCAGGCCCGACATGGGACAAAGCACTCCTCAGGGAGGTCTTGCCCGTGCCTACTACACAAACAACTCCACGCTGGCCTGCTTCCCTCAAGCCAGCACACAACACAGCCACGGGCCGTTTCCGTATTTTCTTGGATTTACAAAATGGTCCCATCAACATTCTCCTTTCATTTAAAATTCTAACCAAGTTGAGTTTTGACATCTCCCAAAAATATTTTTGAGGGCAGAATCATTAAGGGAACATATCCTTTCAGAATTCTTACGCCAGTTCTTAAAGATTTCACAGACATCCCAAGCTGAGGCCTAAAATCCAGTTCTGAGTGGCAAATAACTAAAGACTTACTGAGTTACATTCAGTCTCTGGGAACGTGTGACTCTCACACGATGCAAACACAAGAGCCTGCACACCCTGAGGTTACCCAGACCCTCCCAGCCTCCACCTCCAACACCAGTACCAGCAACATGAACTTGGTTCACAAACACCGGACACATCGCTGCTGCACAGCCTTCTCACAACTGCACCAGACACTGGCCACACAGGAACTCCATTCCTCAACACTGCCCTCCTTTTCTGATCATAAAAACACCACAGAGCTGGGAGCAGCAGCACACAACTGTAACCCCTGCAACTCAGGAGGCTCTACCACCGATCTACAACCCCAGCCCAATATGGTACTTTTTGCAAATAAGATTCTATACTTAAAATGTTTGTGAACTAAATATTATTAAAAACATTTGAATTTCAGTAGCTAAGGCAGGAGGATCCCAAGTTCAAAGCCAGCCAGGGATATGGACTGGCTCAGTGGTTAAGTGCCCCTGGGTTCAATTCCTAGTACCATCTTCCATCCACCAATTAATCAGTCAATATCTCTTGCTGAAAGTACATATTCTAATTAGTTTTTATGGTCTGACCTCAAACTGTAGTCACTGTTTTCAAAAAATGGATTTGAACAACGGGTCTTCAGGTTCCAAGGCAACTGACTGCTCTGGCAGCCGCTCCTGGGAGCCTCCCTGGCCACCCCTCCCTCAGAGTGGGAGCCCTCTGCGTGTGTCTCTGGCGTGAGCTGCACACAGCAGCCCTGGGTTGCGGATCTGCACGTCACACTGCTGTCTCCTGCACACTCGCACACGAGGAAGAGCGAGCACCACAGCATCGATGTTGGTCTCTGGCTATCCCAGCACCAAAGTCCAGGTCCACCAAGCCTGGGAGCTTGCACGTTCTGTTCACCATGGAGTACACACCTACAGCGCCTGGCTCACTGCAATCCAGATAAATATCTCATAATTAAGTAAATACACTGATTTAGAAAGGAAGCACATCTACTTAGTTTCTTGCTGCAGACATAAAGTAAAACACTGAGCAAAAATCTTCCTAGAAAAGTTACGGAACTTTTTATCTTAACAATCTGAGTTACTAATAAAAGTCATTTTGGCTACATTGGAATACAGGTGGTTTCCACTGACATCACAGTGAATTTTGGTTCTTTTTAAAATGTAAAAATATAATAAATATGCCAAAGTTTCCCAGGCTAACGTATCCACAACCATCAACTTCCACCATCTCGTATCTGAAACCTTTAAAAGCAGCTGAGAGTGAAGAACTTTCTGACTTTTAGAGAGGTTCACACACATTCCTGCATTCTTGTACTTCTCCCCGGGGGATCCGGGCAGTACTCTAAAATCAAGACCTTAATGTTACTGTAACGAAATGTTTGACCAATTACACTGCATAGAAAAAGAAAGACCAGGGCTGGGATTGTGGCTCAGCGGTAGAGCGCTTGCCTCGCATGCGTGAGGCCCTGGGTTCGATCCTCAGCACCACATACAAAGCAATAAAATAAAGGCATTGTGTCCATCTACAACTAAAAAAATATTTAAAAAGAAAGAAAGAAAAAGAAAGACCATATAGTTTCATACTGGTTAGATTTTGCCATCAAACAAGTTGGATGCACGCTTAGGTTTCCAGAGCTGTTTAAACCCCAGCTTTGCAGCAAGGGCCTGGGCTGCTGAGGCTCCGGGAGGAAGAGTGAGTGAATCCGGCCGAAAAGAACAGCATCCAGGTTAAGTTCAAGTTTGCATTCTGTCCCTGGAAAACTGGAATTCGATTTTGTTTGTTCTGTTTGGCAAGGGCAAGAGGGAGAGGAGGACGGCACAGCCTCCAGGCCTGCCAGAACTTCCGCTATTAGAATGTCACGCACCACGGACTACTTAGCATTCTGATGAAGCACGAGTCTTGTTTCATAATGTTTTTAAATACAGAAAATGTGGGGGCTGGGATTGTGGCTCAGCGGTAGAGCGCTTGCCTCGCATGCGTGAGGCCCTGGGTTCGATCCTCAGCACCACATACAAACCAATAAAATAAAGACACTGTGTCCATCTACAACTAAAAAAAATATTTAAAAAAAAAAAAAGAAAATGTGGGATCATGAAAAAAACTACACTAACCAACAGTTATTAAAATCAGAGTGCAGCGGTCTAATTCAAGCCTCTTCATAAGCCACTGGCGGGACCACTGATTTTAGAGCAGCGGTGAGTGTATTGAGCTACCTGCAGTAGCTAGTGACAAAGTTCCAATATGCTAATACTCCTGTGGCTTGTCATCTAGACTCAACTGAATAAAACGCCTCATTTCACTAGGAGGGTAATGAAGTAACCATTGCTTCCCTGCCCAACCTCTCACACAACCCTGATCCAGGCTGACAATCCCACTCTACATTCTATTGCAGAACTTGTCCTTCTGAGCCCAGGCGCAGTATCCATCTGCAAACTTACGTAAAGATCCAATCCATCCCAGCACTTTGGGAGGCTGAGACAGTAGAATCACGAGTTCAAAACCAACCTCAGCAACGGCGAGGCACTAAGCAACTCAGTGAGACCCTGTCTCTACATAAAACACAAAATAGGGCTGGGGATGTGGCTCAGTGGTCAAGTGCCCCTGAGTTCAGTCTCTGGTACCAAAAAAAAAAAAAAATCAAATCCAACAAAGTACAAAAAGAAAGCCATGCCACCATCAAGTGGGATTTATCAAAGTGTGCAAGAAATGTAATTAACTTTGTTCATCATTAACATGATTTGTCTACACAGACAATCCAAAAGAATCTATAAGAAGATTCTTAGAATAAGCAATCATAGTAAAGTTGCTGTATACAAGGTCAGTATACAAAAGTAAACTGCCCTACTATATATATCAGCAATGAACAAGCGGAATTTGCAATAAAAAACATAATACTATTTACATTAGCACCTCCCCCTCTAAGAATGAAATGCTTAGGTATGAATCTAACAAAATATATATAATATCTACATGAGGAAAACGACAAAACTCTGGTGAGTAAAATTAAAGAATTAAAACAGAGAAACATTCCATGTTCATGGACAGAAGACTCAATACTGTCAAGATGTCCGTCCTTAGCCAGGTACAGTGGCGCATGCCTGTAATCCCAGCACTTAGGGAGGCTGAGACAGGAGAACAGCGAGTTCTAAGCCAGCCTCAGCAACAGCGAGGCACTAAGCAACTCAGTGCGACCGTCTCTACATAAAACACAAAATTGGGCTGGGGATGTGGCTCAGTGGTCGAGTGCCCCTGAGTTCAATACCCAGTACCAAAAAAAAAAAAAGTCAGTTCTTCCCAACCTGGTCTATATTTTCAATGCAATTCCACTCGTGATTTCAGTTAATTATTTGTCATATTATCAGAAACATTTTTTCCCCAATGCTGGGTTCAAACCCAGAGCTTTGAACATGTCAGGCAAGTCCTCTACCACTAAGCCACGTCCCCAGCCTCAGCAGCAAACATTGTACATTTACGTGCAGAGGCAAGGACCCAGAATAGTCAACACCATTACTACTCGACCGGCAGACACAGGGACAACTGGGGCCTCCTGGAATCAGTGCCAGTTCAGAGCCCATGACCAGTAATCACTAAAAGGTCTGATTGCTTCCCTTTCCCCGATGTGCAGCTGTCCTGGTGCTATGATTTGAACAGTCTGACTATGTCCCCAAAGGCCTCATCTGCTGGCAGCTTGGTCCCCAGTGTGGTGATGTGAAGCGGTGGAACCCTAGACCCTGCAGGACAGGGACTGGTCTTCGGGGTGCCACCCCGGAAGCATTACGCAGTTCATCTGTGTGATGGTGAGCTGTTAAGAAGAGCGAGCCATACCCCTCCTGGCACATGATCTCCCCTTCCCGCACACACTCCTGCTACCTGGTGCCATCTGCCACAAGGCTCTCGTCAGCGCGGAGCGAGCTCGGCAACACGCTCGTGGACCTCCAGAACTGAGCTAAATCAACTTATTTTCTTGACCAATTACCCAGACTCGGATATTTTCTTATAGCAATGGAAAATAAATTAATATACCCAGTAAAAGGCCAAAGGTCCTCTGGGGAAGGGTTAACGCTATCAATTTTTGGCAGCGTACCAGGATTCTTCCTCAAGGGAACCCAACAGCCCTACTTTCAATGGATTCTGGGTATGTTAACAGCTCAAGTGTGGGAACTGATTGTGAGACTGCGACTACTTCTATGGTTCAGGCTGGGTTTTGTTTACTTATACAGATGAAGTTCTTACTTCTATTTTGCTTACAGGAACACCATCGTCAACCAGGGGAGACAAAGGTCTGTGAGAGTCAGCCCTTCTGAAGCTGCTTTACCCTGCCTTTCATATTGCAGCCACGCCCCCCAGGCCCTGGGGGGCCCAGTGCCACCACGCAGCCCTGCCACCTCCCTTCCAGTTACTCCCCTGCGTTTAGGTTCCCAGTTCAGGGTCCACAGCTCCCACTGCAAGGGCTGGCACATCGGGGCAGTCAGAGCTCCTGCCGCACTCACAGGCGACTCCTCGCGGTCATGGTGGAAAGTGTCTTCCGACCCTCCAGGCAGACCAGTGTTCAGCTTCCTTTGCTACTGCTTTTCCTTACGTCACACATTGCAAATTGTGCCAGGAGTGGCGATTCCTCGTCCTGCCATGCCGGGTGCTCTGGGCCTCTCTTCAGGGCCTCTCCTCCGCCTGCTCAGCTTTCTGCTGCACTGCTACATCTGCTCCTGGGCATTTTCCCATCCCCCACTTTAAGAAACAAAAACAAAAAACACCTCCTTTCTGATGCCCCCACGGCCTGAAGGACATGGCATCACCATGCCCCCACCCTTCCAGAGGAGATGAGCACCTACCTTCTGCGTCTCCAGGACCTTGGCTTGTGACCTTCCATGATCTGTCTCACTCTACCGGGGCTGTGGCCCATCATGTGCAAGTTCTAACCTTCCAACAAGACTAAGCTCCCTGAGGCAAAATCCTTCTGAAATTCGCCTTTACATATTCAAATCATTCATACATGGCAGGGACTCAAGAATTAATGAATGAGTCACCCAAAATCTAAACCGCTTCCACTCAGCCTACAAGTGGAATTTATAGACACCAGACACCTGCACTTCAGCACTGGTCACTCCAGCAAACCACCACGGCTGTGACCCTGCCCGAATGGCCCCAGGACGTCCTGAGGGGATTCCCAGCCCAGGGATGAAGGACATCTGCTCTGTTACCTACTCACCATGCCAAGGGAAGCCTGGGCCTGGAGGGGTTCTGCAGTCAACCCAGCCTCTTAGAAAGGCAGCTCTGGCACCTTCAGAGGAGCACACACCATGGCTCTCACCTCTCGTGGGACTGAGGGACCTCTGACCTTCTACCCACTCCTCACACACAGACTGGAGCAGGGGACAAGGGACAGCCGCCAGGAAACTACAGAAACCTACCAGGCCTGGATGCATGAGCCTGGACAGACAGACACTCCCTTCACTGACGCCAGGTGCCCACGGCAGCTCTGGATGGCCGTGACACACAGCCTCGAGGCAGCCAGAGTCATCGCCACCTTGCCACACTGGCACCGACGCCCATGGACGTTTCCAGAGCCTCTGACGTTCACTGACAGGCACAGGAGTTACAGCGGAAGGCGTTACTGCAAAATGCAAGAAGCGAAGCCCCAGAGAACAGCCTAGTTTTGGGCCTGAACGTAAGGGCGAAGGCCATGCACTCCTGGCTCTGGCCCCAGCAGGTCCCTGCTCCCCGAGGCCCCTTGCCCAGCCCCTCCTCACTTCCACGCCCTGGCACTTCCTGGACTGCGCCACGCTGCTCTCCTCTGCCCGGGTGGGCTTCCCTGGCCAGGGCCGAGTGTGCTGTCCGTGGCACCGGCTACACCGCCCAGCACGCTCCTTCAGAGTGTGTGCTTTGACGTCGCAGGCGCGGGTGAACAGCACCGGCAGATGCCTCCCAGGCCGCTTCTGTTAAATGGCGAGGAGCTGTAAGGAGGTCCCTGCATCCCGGCCAACAGCAAGGCTACTGCCCTCATGCAGGCCTCCCTGCCCAAACGCCCTCCTATCCAGCGCCAAGGGGGAAGCAGAGCAAGGTTTCTCTAACTCTTCAAACCCCTGCCAGCCACAAACGGGATTCCTGTGTCCGCAGAACACTTCATTAGGAGCACGTTCCCCTTCACACACCACAACCACCCTGCCAAGCCACGTTCTCCCCACTTCAGAGATGAGGGAGCTCAAGCTGGTGAAGACGCACCTGCAGCCCCAGCTGCATGGCTGGCTGACAGAGGGTCACCTGAGCCCAAGAGTCTGAGGCCCCCAGGACAACAGGAAATCCCATTTCAAAAATTAAAAGTAAAAAAGAGCGAGGTAATTAAGCTTGAAATAAGGTCAACAAATTGCTTCAAGTCAGGTGGCTAAAAAGAAAACAGCCAGGACCCCACACTGGCTCCGCTGCTCATGGACCCCGCGCCCAGACCCCTCTGTGCCAGGGCTGTGCACACAGCGCCTCCCAGCTTGCCAGTGCTGGTCCAGATGACACCCAAGTTAGACGCTGCCATCACGAGGAGCACAGCAACGTGCACCTGCATGCTCCCCCGCATCCTTTATCAACACAGCGCAGGTACAGACTCCCGGCTGGCAAAGCTGCTGATGCTCGGGGTTGACAGTCTCCCCCAGCGGCCGAGGCACCACGCCACTGAACAGCCAAGTGCCTTCCTGCCTTCGCCTGAGAAACGTTTACATTTATTTCAAATCTATTTTATCCATTTATCTTGATTAATCACTGTAACTTAGTGAAGTAACTCACAGCCGGAGTCTGCCACATAACACCTTGTCTACCACTCCAACTTACAAACAGCCAACCGGGTACACATTCTGAGTATTCAGAAAATCTATCTAAATGGTGCACTGCAGAACCCCGGAACATTTTTCTCACGCTGACACCGACTACAATCTGACTTTAAAAAAATTTCATTGTACCTCTCTCCATCTTGCTCACAAAAAATATTATGAAAGACTTAATACTTGCTGCAATCTCTGAATACTAACTTGTAGTCTCATATCTAGTAAACTCTACTTTTAAAAAGCACACTTTTCCATTAGTTAACCAAGCTAATGTTCATCGTACACAGCTTCCTGCACTCATTAAGCAGATGTTCACCAAGGAGCCAGGCGTGGTGGTGCACACCTGTGATCCCAGATACTTGGAAAGCTGGGGCAGGAAGAGCGCCAGTTTGAAGCCAGCCTTGGCAATTTCGCAAGATCCTGCCTCAAAATGAAAAGGGCTGGGGACGTGGCTCAGTGACAGGGTGCTTGCCCCGCGTGTACGAGTCTCTGGTTCCATCACACATACCGGAAGGGTGTCAGGGAGTGTGCCTGGTGACCAGGGATGTCCCACTGAGACAATAAATTTGACTGAAGAACTGAAAGATAAGTAGGAGTTGGCCCGGAGCAGAGAGAGAACAGTTCCAGGGAGGGGCCATGAGTCTGGAGCAGAGAGAGAACAGTTCCAGGGCGAGGGGCCATGAGTCTGGAACAGACAGAGAGAACAGTTCCAGGGAGAGGGGCCATGAGTCTGGAGCAGAGAGGGAACAGTTCCAGGGAGGGGCCATGAGTCTCAAGACCTGCAGGTCGGGAAAAGCATGGAATGACTGAAGGAAAGAAACCCTCGTGTGTAGGGCGCAGGCCAGGACGGGCTGGGCCCAGGCGTGAGAGGCACCCAGTCACAGCAGGCCTCATGCACTCTTCTCAGTCATGCATGACGCTGGGGCTCCTCTGGACGGAGTTATAAAAGCACGGACCAGGACATGCTCTGATTCAGTCCCCAGTACCTCCCTCGTCCCCGCTCCCCGCCCGTTCACTGCCCTCCGTGCCGCTGGTCTGTCTTTTCCTAAGGACCTGGTCTTCAGCAGGCAGGGCCTCTGAGCAGGAAGAGGGTCGATTTCACTTGATCTTATTTTTAAAGGTGCAGTAGTTGAAAAAAGCATAGACAAAGGATCAGCAGAACAGACAGGAAGCTCACAGAGAGCCCCCTGCAGTCAGCGGGCTCTGACAAGGAACCCAGCGATGTAATGGAGACCGTCCGCCAACTGGGACAACTGGACGCCGATGTGCAAAAATAGGAATCCAGACACAGACTTAACCCTCCCACAAATCAAAAAGGGATCACAGATCTCGATGTAAAATGTAAAACTAGGACTCCTAGAAGAGCGCAGGAGGAGAGCCAGGCGACCCTGGGTTTGGCGATGACGCTTCAGGCATAACACTAAAAGGAAGATCTATGAAAGAAAAAATCACCTTGGACTTCATTAAACTTTAAAAATTCTGCCCTATAAAAGACACCTTCAGAGGATGAAATGATAAGCCACAAACTGGGGATAAATATTTGCAGACTACATAGCCAATAAAGAACTACTCCCCAAAATATACAAAGAACTCTTGAAACTCAACAAGAAAAGACAATTATTTTGCTCAAGCGGCGTGAGCAGAAACCTCGCCAGAGGACGGGACAAGCAAGGGGCAACAGGAGCGTGGAAAGCAGCCCTGCCGCCCGTCATGGGGGTCACTGGCTGCCACACCGGTGGGGCATTCTGCCCCCTCCCCAGCATGGCCGGCCCAGAGCACAACAGTGCCAGGTGATACAAAGGCGCGGAGCGACAGCAACTCTCACTCAGTGATGTGGGACGGCAAAATGGGACACTGAGAACCGGCTGGTGGCTTCTCAAGGACTAAATACTCTTACCAAATGATCCAGAGATCATGCTGTTTGGTATTTTGGTAAGCTGAGGACTTCCGTTTACATGGAAACCCAGACATGAATGTTGTGGCAGTGTTACTGCCAAGACTTGGGAAGCAACCAACACACCCTTCTAGGTGAAGGGACGGGCAGACAGAGGTGCACCCAGCAGGGGGAGAGGACGGCTGAGGGCTGGGCCCAGCTCCATGGTGGCCTGCTGCATCACACGCGCGGAGCCCGGGCTTGATCCCTAGCACCACAAAAACAAGAAAAGAAAGAGAAAAAGAAGGAAAGAGAAATGAAAGATGAGCTATCCAGCCCTGCCGCATATGGAGGAATTCTAAGCGCCTGGTGAAAGAAGCCCGTCAGAAAAGCTGCGTCCTGCAGGATTCAACTACAGGCCCCCTGGAAGGCAGAACCGCGATACAGCACGCGGCGGCCAGGAGTCGGGGACAGAGGGACGGACTGAAAAGGAGCAACAGGATCAGGGGAGAGGGATGAAATCCCAAGACGCAGGCATCACACACACCTCAGAGTACCTGGAGAGGCAGGCACGGCCCGGGCTCCAAGCCAGAGCACACCCGGGACATGCCCACCAGGTGAGGGCGGTGGAGGCCCCTGGGAACTTCAGCCAGGGCAGTAGCGTGTCAACTGAGAGGGAGAGAGGGGACAGCAGACTCAGAGGTCTCCATGAGGGAGAGGGGGAACACAGCGGCACTGGAGAGGGGACAGGGCAGAGGCAGGTGCTTCCCCGTGTAACCGCGGAGTTGCATGTGCACCTGCGTGGGGACAGAAAGGAGGCTCCAAGGGAGAAGACCAAGGCGGTGGAAAGATGGGTCAGCGACTCACAGACAGGTAATGTTTGTACCTGCCTGGGAGCTGCTCCCTCAGCACCTCTCCGAGGCCTTCCTGCGTCAGCACACACGGATCCTCAACACGCCCTTCTGAGCCTCGGCTAACCTGGCCGCAGCCTCTGGCTCCACCATGCGAGTGGCTTCAGTCACTTCACAGCACTGTCCCTTCCTTTCTTATCTGCAGTGCCCTCTGCCCTAAAGCCCTGCCCTAGATTTCTGTCGCGGCTACCTCCTCCACCTCCACGGGCTGGGGCTGGGCTGCCAGGCCGGCTGCCTTCCCTGTCCTATCTTACTCACCACAATCCATGTGACTATTAATCACACCACAAACTGCAGAGGTCAGTTACTAGATACCTAGAACATTCTCTCCAAGTGTGAATGGCACATTCACTAAGAAAACCCCAAAGCTATTCCGAAAACAAGCCTCAAGAAAATTCAAGACTGATATAACCAAGAATATGTTTTCTGGAAATGCAATGAAATCAGTTAACAATACCTACAACATTCCCAAGAACTGAAAAATTAACTAACACACGTCTAAAGAAATCTCAAGGAGAATTAGAAAATATTTCATAATAATGAAAGCACAATATATCAAGAGTTGTGGGATGCAGTGAAAGCTGTGCTTAAGAAACTGACAGCGTGCGCTGGGGTTGTGGCTCAGTGGTAGAGCACTTGCCTTGTATGTGTGGGGTCCTAGGTTTGATTCTCAGTACCACATATAAATAAATGAATAAAATAAAGGTCCACCAACAACTAAAAAAAAAATTTTTTTTAAAAGTAAGAAACTGACAGTTTCAGGTGGAGGGACAGACGTCCTGAAAACACACTCACCAAAAGCCGAAGATAGAAACCGTACTGAGAGAAATCAAAGACCTACGTAAACACAAATACATGAAATTCTTGAATCAAAAGACTAAATATTGGGGCTGTGGTTGTAGCTCAGTGGTGGAGAACTTGCCTAGCAAGTGTGAGGCACTGGGTTTGGTCCTCAGCATGGTATAAAAATAAGTGAATAAAATAAAGGTATTTGGTCCATGTATAACTAAAAAAAATTGTTTTTAAAAACCAAAAACTTTTTAAAAGACTAAATATTGTTATCTCAGGTTTCTCCCACATTTATTTAATTTTAACACAATCCATATCAAAATCCTAGTCATTTTCAGAGAAACTGATTTAAAAATGTCTATGGAAATGCAAGTTACCTGACTCACAACTTCAGAAAAGAACAGAGTTGCGTGACTAACACAACCCAGCCTCAAGACTCAGGACAAAGCTGCAGGAATCCACACCAGGTAGCACTGGCCCAGGACGACCGCACACCAACTGAGTCTGAGCTGATCGTTAACAAACGTGCCAATGCAGCTCAACAGATGGGCTGGACAGTTGGGTCTCAATCAGGAAACAGACCCAGACCCCCCCACCTCACATCACAGACAAAAATTATCTTTAAACAGATCACATATCAAAGATGTATTAAACGTATAGAAAATCTGAATGACAAATAGTTTGTGTAAATTATTCAGTATTTTCCACAGTCATGTTGTCAGGGAGGTAAGCATAAAGAAAAAAAATCTATTAGAATTTATCAAAATTAAAACTGTGCTTCAAAGGACAACAATAAAGTGAAAGGGCAAGTCACGAGCTGAGCAAAACTGTCTCTCCCATATATTCTATGAGAGACAAAGAAGTTTAATCCAGAATGTGTTTTTTAAAGAGTTAAAACTGACAGGCACAGTAGCACATACCTCTAATCCCAGCAACTCAGGAGGCTGAAACAGGACAATCACAAGTTCAAAGCCAGCCTCAGCAACTTAGTGAAAACTGTCTCAAAATAAATAACTTTTTAAAAGGGGAGCTAGGGATGTGACTCAGTGGTTGAGTACCCCTGAGTTTAATTCCCAGAACCAAAAACACAAACAGAACTTAGAACTAAGATAAGCAGTCCAATAAAAATGGGCCAAGGATTTGAACACACATGTCCCCAAAGAAAATATATAAATTATGAGCATGTGAATAAAGGGCCTGTATCATTAGTCACTAGTAAAAGCACAGTACAAGGTGGCATTTTATGTCCTCTAGAACAGCTCATATAAATGTGGAACCCAAGAACTCAGATTTGCTGGTGTGAATATAAAATAATACAACCATATTAGCCAGGTGCACTGGCGCATGCCTTTAATCCCAGCAATTCAGGAGGCTGAGACAGGACGATCCCCAGTTTGAGGCCAGCCTCAGCAACTTAGTGGGGCCCTAAGCAACTTAGCAAGATCTTGTCTCAAAACAAAACTTTAAAAGGGCCAAGGAGGGGCTGGGGTTATGGCGCAGCGGTAGCGTGCTCGCCTAGCATGCGTGAGGCACTGGGTTCGATCCTCAGCACCACATAAAAATAAAATAAAGATATTCTGTCCGCCTACAACTAAAAAATAAATATTTTTTAAAAAAAAAGGGCCAAGGATATGGCTCAGTGGTCAAGCCCCCTGGGTTCAATGCCCAGTACCACCCCCTCCACCAAAAATACAACTATACTGCACAATATATGGCAATTTCTTGTAAAGATCAAACACATTTACCATATTACCAACCAATTACATTCCACGTTATTTATCCAAGAAAAATTAAAATGCAGGTCCACAAAAGGAATCATACATAAAAGCCCACAGCAGAGTCAGCTGCAAGGGCCCAAACTGTAAGACTCGGACTGCCGAACAGCAGATGGATGGCCAAACCGTCTGCGATAAACGGACAGAACGGAAACCGCCAGTGATGTGCGCTCTGACACCCACAAAGGCCTTGGGCCTCCTTCCGAGGTCAGTCCTGAACCTGAACAGAAAGGCGTGCACACAGAGTGTATTCAGCATGACCACATTACATGAACCTAGGGCTGGAGGGCCTTGTCTGCAGAAAGAGCTTCCCAGGGTGAAAAACTGGCCAGAACCTCAGCTACACGAATGTACAAATTGTTAGAACTCATCAACTTAAACATTTACATTACTGGCATTTTATCATATTTAAATGAGACCTCAGGCCCCAACCCGACATGCAAAAGAGGAGACCCCCCATCTATCATTGGCTGGCTGTCCCTGCCTACTTCTGTCTAGAGACAACAGCCAGGACCAGGAAGATCATCCTCAAGGTTCCTGCAGGCCCAGTAATACCAGAGGTGAGGTATTGGTAACTTGCAGGGACACAAGATTGTAGGGTAGAAACTATAATACCTCAGATCAGCATTGCTAAAGGGGAAGACGCATGAACAACAGGAAAAATCAAGGGAAGAAAATGCCCCAAACAAACCAAGATGCTGCAATAATATAATCCATTGACAGCACAGCAGATGTCAGAGGAGTTCAGAACTACATCATTAAAATCATCTGTGAAGCACAGAATAATATGAGAGCAAATACAGGCAGCAATTGATCAATCCAACAAAGAGATTAGAGAGCAAACACAGGCAACAATTGATCAGTCCAACAAAGAGCAAATACAGGGAGCAAAAGATGACTCCACAAAAGAGATAGAAACTCTGGGGGAAAAAAAAACACAGACATCCTTGAAATGAAAGAAACAAAACTTCAACAGAAAGCATCACCAACAGACTAGATCACTAGAAGCTCAGGAAATGAAGGTAAAATATATAAACTTGAAAATAAAGTTAACCACACATGAAGATGGTAAGAAACCATGAACAGAACATCCAAGAATTATGGGATAGCATCAAAAGACCAAATCTAACAATTATTAGGATAGAGGAAAGCACAGTGATACAAACCAAACAAAGGCACAATCTCTTCAATGAAATAATATCAGAAAATTTCCCAAACTTGAAGAATGAATTGAAAACCAAATACAAGAGGCTCACAGGACACCAAACGTACAAAACTACAACAGATCCACACCAAGGCACATTATACTGAAAATGCCTAACACACAATAAGGATAGAATTTTAAAAGCTGCAAGAGAGAAGGAGCAGATTACATACAGAGGGAAACCAATTCAGATTCCAGCAGATTTCTCAACCCAGACCTCAAAGCCAGGATATCCTGGAACATCATATACCAAGCTCTGAAAGAAAATGGGTGCCAACCAAGAATCTTATAACCAGCAAAATTAAGCTTCAGATTTGATGATGTAATAAAAACCTTCCATGATAAACAAAAGTTAAAAGAATTTACAGCAAGAAGGCCTGCACTAGAGAGCATTCTTGGCAAAATATTCCACGAGGAAGAAATGAAAAACAACAATGAAAATCGGCAAAGGGAGGAACTGCACTAAAGGAAAAGCCAATCAAAGGAGAAACCAAGTCAAGTTAAAAACCAAAAATAAACTAAAATGAACAGGAATACAAGCCATATTTCAATAATAACTCTGAACATTAATGGCCTAAACTCATCAATTAAAAGACACAGACTTCAAGAGACTCATCTCATAGAAAGAGACACATAGACTGAAGGTGAAAAGATGGGGAAAAACATAGCACTCAAGTGTACCACATAAACAAGCAGGGGTTTCCATCCTCATATCAAATAAAGTGGACTTCAAACCAAAAATAGTCAGAAGGGATAAAGAAAGACATTCCATACTGCTTAAGGGAACTATATACGCCAAGAATACATAACAATCATAAATATCTATGTCCCAAACAATGGAGCAACCACATATATCAAACAAATCCTTCTCAATTTTGAGAATCAAACTGACCACAACACAATTATACTGGATGACTTTAACACACCTCTCTCACCACTAGACAGATCCTCCAAACAAAAACTAAACAAAGAAACAACAGAAATTAATAATACAATCAATGATTTAGAATTAACAGACATGTACAGAATATTTCAACCATCAACAAGTGAATACACTTTTTTCTCAGCAGCACACAAATTCTTCTCTAAAATAGACCATATGTTATGCCACAAAGCACGTCTTAGCAATTACAGAACAAATACTACTCTGCATTCTATCAGAACATAATGGAATGAAATCAGAAATCAATGATAAAATAAAAAATAGAAGCTACTCCATCACCTGGAGACTAAATAATATGCTATTGAATGATGCTTGGATAACAAGATATCAAGAAGGAAATAAATAAATTCTTAGAGGTAAATGAGAACTCTGATAAAACATATCAAAATCTCTGGGACACCATGAAGGTTGTGTTAAGAAGAAAGGTCATTGCATTAAGCTCATTCATTAAAAGAAGAAAAAGTCAACAAATAAACAACTTGACATTACATCTCAAAGCTCTAGAAAAAGAACAAATTAAGACCAAAAGAAGTAGAAGACAGAGCCAGGCATGGTGGCACAAGCCTGTAATCCCAGCACTTAGGGAGGCTGAGACAGGAGAATCGCGAGTTCAAAGCCAGCCTCAGCAACGGCGAGGTGCTAAGCAACTCAGTGAGACCCTGTCTCTACATGAAACACAAAATAGGGCTGGGGATGTGGCTCAAGGGTTGAGTGGCCCTGAGTTCAATCTCCAGTACCAAAAATAAATAAATAAATAAAAGAAGTAGAAGACAGAAAATAATTAAAATCAGGGCTGAAATCAATGAAACTGAAACAAAGGAAACAATTCAAAAAATTAACAGAACAAAAAGCTGTTTCTTTGAAAGAATAAATAAAATTGATAAACCCTTGGCTACATTAATGAAAAGGAGGAAAGAGAAAACTCAAATTACTAAAATCTGAGATGAAAAAGGAAATATCACGACAGACGCTATTGAAATACAGAAGATAATTAGAAACTATTTTGAAAATCTACACTCCAGTAAAACAGAAAATCCTGAAGATACCGACAAATTTCTAAAGGCATATGATCTGCCCAAACTGAATCAGGAGGACATACACAACTTAACAGATCAATTTCGAGCAATGAAATAGAGGACACCATCAAAAGCTCACCAAGAAAAGCCTGGGACCAGATGGATTCTCAACCAAGTTCTACAAGACCTTCAAAGAAGAATTAATACCAATACTCTTCAAATTATTCTGCTTAACAGAAAAGGAGGGAACCCTTCAACACTCCTTCTATGAGGCTAGTATCACCCTGATTCCAAAACCAGAGACACATCAAAGAAAGAAAACTTCAGACCAATATTCCTGATGAACATTGATGCAAAAATTCTCAATAAAATTCTGGCAAATTGCATACAAAAATACATAAAAAAGATAGTGCACCACGATCAAGTGGGGTTCATCCCAGGGATGCAAGGTTGGTTCAACATACGGAAATCAATAAACATTAATTCATCATATCAATAGACTTAAAGGCAAGAATCATTATCTCTATAGATGCTGAGAAAGCATTCGACAAAATACAGCACCTCTTCTTTTCAAAACACTAGAAAAAATAGGGATAGTAGGAACATACCTCAACATTGTAAAAGCTATCTATGCAAAACTAAAGGCCAACATCATCCTAAATGGGGAAAAATTGGAAGCATTCCCTCTAAAAATGGGAACAAAACAGGGATGCCCTCTTTCACCACTGCTATTCAATACAGACCGTGAAACTCTAGGCACAGTAATTAGACAAAATAAATTAAAGGGATACAAATAGGAAAAGAAGAACTCAAACTATCATTATTTGTCAACATGATTCTTAGAGGATTCAAAAAATTCCACCAGAAAACTTCTAGAATTAATAAATGAATTCAGCAAAGTAGTAGGATATAAAATTAATACCCATAAATAAAATGCATTTCTTTTTTTTTCCCCCCCTTTGGTACTGGAGATTGAACTCAGAGGCACTCGACCACTGACCCACATCCCCAGCCCTATTTTGTGTTTTATGTAGAGACAGGGTCTCAGTGAGTTGCTTAGTGCCTCGCCGTTGCTGAGGCTGGCATTGAACTCACGATTCTCCTGTCTCAGCCTCCCTAAGTGCTGGGGTTACAGGCTTGCGCTACCACGCCTGGCTTCAAATGCATTTCTATACATTAATGATGAATCCTCTCAAAGAGAAACTAGGAAAACTACCCCATTTACAATAGCCTCAAAAAAAATAAAATATTTGGAAATCAATTTAACAAATGAGATAAAAGACCTCTACAATAAAAACTACAAGACACTAAAGAAAGAAATTGAAGATGATCTCAAGAGATGGAAAGATCTCCCATGCTCTTGGATAGGCAGAATCAATACTGTCAAAATGGCTATTCCACCCAAAGCACTATACAGATTCAATGCAATTCCAATTAAAATCCCAACATTATTCCTTACAGAAATATAAAAAGCAATCGTGAAATTCATTGGGAAAAATAAGACACCCAGAATAGCCAGAGCAATCCTTAGCAAGAAGAGTGAAGCAGGAGGCATCACAATACCAGACCTTAAACTACACTACAAAGCTATAATAACAAAACGGCATGGTATTGGCACCAAAATAGACATGTAGATCAATGGTACAGAAGACACAGACACAAACCCACATAAATACAGTTATCTCATACTAGACAAAGGTGCCAAAAATGTACACTGGAGAAAAGATAACCTCTTCAACACAGGGTGCTGGAAAAACTGGAAATTCATATGCAGCAAATGAAACTAAACCTCTATCTCTTACCATGCACAAAACTCAACTCAAAGTGGATCCAGGACCTGGGAATTAGACCAGAGACCCTACACCCAATTGAGGAAAAAGTAGATCCAAATCTTCATCACGTCAGATTAGGCCCCAAGTTCCTTAACAAGAGTCCTAAAGCTCAAGATATAAAAGCAAAAATCAATAAATGGGATGGATTCAAACTAAAAAACTTCTCAGCAAAAGAAATAATGAATGAGGTAAACAGAGAGCCTACATTCTGGGAGCAAATGTTTGCCCCCCACACATCAGATAGAGCACTGATCTCCAGGCTATATAAAGAACTGAAAAAGCTGGACGCAGTGGCGCACGCCTGTAATCCCAGCACTTTGGGAGGCCGAGACAGGAGAATTGCAAGTTCAAAGCCAGCCTCAGCAATGGCGAGGCGCTAAGCAACTCAGTGAGACCCTGTCTCTAAATAAAATACAAAATAGGGCTGGGGGTGTGGCTCAGTGGTCGAGTGCCCTGAGTTCAATCCCTGGTAGCCCCCTCCCCCCCAAAAAAAAAAAAAAAAAAACTCAAAAAACTTATCACCAAACAAAAAAAAAACAAAACCAACCCAACCAATAAATGGGCTAAGGAGCTGAACAGACGGTTCTGAGAAAAAGATATACAATCAATCAACAAATATATGAAAAAATGTTCAACATCTCTAGCCATTAGAGAAATGTAAATCAAAACTAAGATTTCATCTCATGCCAATCAGAATGGCAGTTATCAAGAATACAAACAACAGTAAGACTTGGCGAGGTTGTGGGGGAAAAGGCCATTCATACATAGCTGGTGGGATTGAAAATTGGTACAACCAATCTGGAAAGCAGTATGGAGATTCCTTAGAAAACTTGGGACTGCAACCACCATTTGACCCAGCTAACTCACTCCTCAATCTATACCCAAAGGACTTAAAAACAGCATGCTACAGTGATGCAGCCACTTCAACGTTTATAGCAGCTCAATTCACAATAGCTAAACTGTGGAACCAACCTAGATGCCCTTCAAGAGATGAATGGATAAAGAAACTGTGGTATATATACACAATGGAATATTACTCAGCAATAAAGGAAAATAAAATTATGGCATTTGCAGATAAATGGATGGAGCTGGAGAATGTCATGCTAAGCGAAGTAAGCCAAGCCCTAAAAACCAAATGCCAAATGTTCTCTCTGATAAGTGGGATGCCGATCCATAACGTGGGAGGTGGCATGGGAAGAATGGAGGGATTTTGGCCAAACGGGAGGGGAGGGAAGGGGACATGGGGGCAGGAAAGATGGTGGAATGCGATGGACAACAACGCCCTAGGTTCGCGTATGACAGCACGTATGGTGTGGCTCTATATTGTGCACAACCAGAGAGGTGAAACGTGGTGCTATATTTGTGTGCAATGAGTCAAAATGCATTCTGCTGTCATGTGAACCTCATTACAATAAATAAATTTTAAAAAATAAATGAGATCTCAGGGTTGTTTTTTAAAAATAACCAAACAATGGGGCTGGAGATGTGGCTCAGTGGCAGAGCGCTTACCTAGCGTGGGTGAGGCACTGGGTTCAGTCCTAGCACCACATAAAAATAAATAAAGGCATTGAATTCATAAACAACTAAAAAATATTCTAAAAAAATAACCAAACAAGCTATTTCCCCTGTGAAGAGAATACAGGCCAGCAGCCCTGAGAGGGTCCTGCCTATCATCTGGGGTCCAGCTGTGAGCCACCACTTCAGCTCCAGAGACGCCCAGCCCACAGGATTCTGATCCAGCAGAATGGGTAGGGTTAGGAAGAAGCGCAGAATCAGAACACTGAGGGAAAGCGCCCCAGCTGGATGTGCCACGTGCTGCTTACGGGAAGGGATCCCAGAGCCCAGAACCGCACAAGCTCAGAGGAGTGTGTAAGTAGGCCCTGGATGAACCGCACTTCAGCAAGAGTACAGAACAATGAGAGCAACCATCAGCGCCTCCGAGAAACCTCTGCGTCATCATGGGAACCTGCCTGGCCTACTCTGAGCAACATTCAATTTTGGAACTGGTTCTCCCTGAATTAAAAAAAAAAAAAAGCACAAGTCAGGCCTTTAGGACATTGAGGAGGAGGAGGAGGAGAAAAAGAAAACCCACATCAAAGGCAACCAAATCTGAACAAGACTAAGAACAAGACAAATTTTCCACCACTGAGAGAAAAAATACACAACAAATAAGGACCGGGGCTATACATACAGTGGAATATTATTCAGCCTTTAAAAAGAAAAAAATTCTGATGCATGTTACATCACAGATGGACCTTAAAAACATTATGCTAAGTAAAAGAGGTCAGACACAAAAAGGTAATTATTTTAGGACTCCATTTAAGTGAAATATCTAGAATGAAAATAGGAAGTAAGTTCATGGTTAGTAGTGGGGAGGCTAGGGCTGATAGGGTACAAAGTCTCAATTTGGGGGCTGGCACCATGGCCCACACCAGTAACCCCAGCAGCTCGGGAGGCTGAGGCAGGAGGATCATGAGTTCAACAGCCTCAGCAAAAGTGAGACGCTAAGGAACTCAGTGAGACCCTGTCTCTACATAAAACACAAAATAGGGCTGGGGGTGTGGCTCAGTGGTCGAGGGCCCCTGAGCTCAATCCCTGGTACAAGACCCCCCCCCCAAAAAAGTTTCGATTTGGAGCGATGCAAGTTTGCAGACAGCGCTGATGGCTGTCAACGCTGAATGGAGTCAGTGCTGAACTGTGTGCTGAACACAGTTAAAATCAACGTGTGTATTTTATCACAGCAGAAAACCCCACGGGGCCACCACAGTTTCTCAGGAGATACTGTCACTTGGCAGCACTACAGGGGTTATGAGGTTTCCAGGGCTCACCCTGTCCTCTCCCGCGGCACCAGCTCCTCCGGATCGCAGCTCTGCCTCCCACACCGCGCTGCTCGGAGGCCCTGGCGGGCACAGGTCACAGCCGCCTTCCATTACCAAGCCCTCAAAAGCACCTGTCCCTGGCGACCGCGCGGCTGGCCAGGTACCGGTCTCCTGGGGAACCCACCGTCTTTAGCGGCCTCCTGCCCAGACGGACGCCCTTGACCAGACGGGCCTTCACGGAGAGGGTCCTCGCTAACGTATGGGAAGAGGAAACGCGGTGGGAAAGCGGCTATCGCTGAGCGTGGGCAGAGGGTGCGGCAGGGCGGGAGGCACAGGGCCAGGTTCCAGAGCACACGCCAAGCTCCGCGTCACCCACGGACGCACTCGCAGCAGAGAGAACCGGCTCCAGGTGGTGCTCGGAGGGAGCACTGCGCCTACCGGGACCCCACACGGTGCCGCTGGGGACGGGCGGACCCCAAAAGACCCAGGTGGCCTCAGTGCAGTGTGAGCGCCGCCCAGCGTTGCCGCGGCGACGCAGGGGAAGCGGCTGGCGGCTCGTGTGCCCTGCCCTGGCGACCCGTGCCCGGCGGGCGGGCCGTGCGAGGGTGGAGGGGCCTACCTGGGCTCCGGCCCTGCACCTGCCAGGCCGAGGGCGGTCCTGGGGCGGCAGCCACACTGGGGCGGCAAGGAGACCCGCAGAGGTCCACGCAGAGCCAAGGGCAGGCCCAAGAGGCTCCCTGGCCACCTAGCCCTTCCCAGCATGTGTGACCTGAGGGTGGCCGGCAGGAAGGTGCAGGCCGCGGACGCCCGGCAGCGCTGCGGGCCTCTCTGCACAGCTCCTAGCGGACACCCTGTGTCCTGCAGCCCAGGAGAAGCCAAAGCAGTGCAAGCACCAAGGCAGCAACGCCAACGCTAGGTGACAAGGTGGGACGGGCAGCCTCAGCCACCAGGGAGACCACCGGGCAGCTGCAGCCCAGAGCACCGGCCGGGGGTTCTTGGCTCCCCGGGCAGCATGGCCCGTGAGCAGCCTGACCACAGGGTCCAGGCCAGTCCGGCCACCGCGGCAGGCGTCCCAATGTGAACATCAAGCCCAGAGTGATCCAAACAGGAAACCGCACAGGCGGGACGCCACAGCCCACCTCATGGGAGCGGCGGGGAGGCGGAGGCAGGCGTGCAGGAGGGCCTGGGCAGCGCGACAAAGCCAGCCGCTCAAAACACAGGCCCCGGAAACGTCATCTGACACTTCTTCTGGGCTCCACGAAACAGAAACAGAAGAGTTCTGTGTCCCAACTTGGGTCCCGTCCTTGAGATACTTCATTTTGCCTGTGCAGTGTTCTAAGATCTGGAAACATCCGGACCCTTCTGGCCCCTGGCACTTCCGCACAGTGCGCTCCAGCTGCCCCGCAGCTCCCTGACAGCGGCTCTGCCTCGCCATCCTCCAGCTTTTACGTACTGAAAGGAGAACATCCGCAGAGAAAAGGGACTTGCGATCATGAATTCTGTTCAAATAGTGGTTTAAAACGGGATCCTGTTCTGAACAAAGGATACCAAGGATCTCAAAGCCAACGATGTGCTCTCTGAAAAGTGTGCTTGGGTTAAAAGTGAGAGACAGCATGTCAACCACACCTTTCCTGTGTGTTGCTTATTTCCTGGAATGGAATCATTTCTGGCTTTCTCAAAACAAACAGATTAATCAACAAATATATCTCGTTTTTCCATTTTCCTAATAGTAACCTTTGAGACAACTGGTGATCAGCGATATTTTTGCATTTTTAAAATCTAATTCTATAAGGAATTTTTTTTTTTTTTTGGTACTGGGGATTGAACTCAGGGGCACTCGACCACTGAGCCACATCCCCAGCCCTATTTTGTGTTTTATGTAGAGACAGGGTCTCATTGAGTTGCTTAGCGCCTCGCCATTGCTGAGGCTGGCTTTGAACTCGCGATTCTCCTGTCTCAGCCTCCCTGGGATTACAGGCTTGAGCCACCGCGCCCGGCTGGAATTCTTTCATTATATTGACCATGAAAACTACCACCTACTAGACACAGCAATCCGTGTGCTTATGGATGTGGCATTTTCCTAATGATGAGTTGTTGAGACCGGTGACACCAGGATTCAAAACTTTCAGGGACAAGGGCAAATCCAACAGTACCTTGGAACCAGTATTTTCTTTCCTTTTCTTGTTTTCTTGCACTGGGCTCTGAACCCAGGGGTGCTCTACCACTGAGCCACATCCCCAGTCCTTTTTTAATTTTTAATTTTGAGACAGTCTTGCTCAGTTGCTGAGGCTGGCCTGGAACTTGTGCTGCTGCAGCCTCGGCCGCCCTTGCAGCGGGGCTCACAGGTGCGTGCTTCCGTGTGCACCTGAGCCAATGTTTTCTTGTGCAAACTACAACAGTAAAACAGCCAAAAAGGTCCCACCAGGTCACCTGCCCATTGTAAGCATCCCCCTCTCATTTCTATTCCACTGAGAGGGTCAACAGAATCACACCCCACAAGTGGTAAAGAGGGCGCGACACTCAGGAGAATTTTGTTGGGCAAAGCAGTAACTGCACAAGCAGAATGAGCCATGTCAGCGTGCCCATGTGCCATGATGGGACGTACGGAGCCCCGTGGTGCCACGGGGGGCTGCCTCCTGAGCGTGCCATGCTCAACCCACGGTCCCACGGTTCCGACGCTGAGGTGTAATAGCTTGTTAATGTTTCCTGCGCCTCTGATAGAGAATGTAAGTTACAGTAACTGGCCAACAACTCTGATCTAAAAATGAAAGTAGATATTAACATAGATTTGTACTTTTTAATAAAGAGGTCCTGAATTTTTATCATTTTGGGGAGGAGAGTAATAAATTAGACATGTTATGCAAATTAGCTTTTCAAAGGGTTATGAATTTACACGAGGGCAGCGTCTCTCCAACTGAGAACTGAGAACGCGGGGCCTCCAAGAACAGCCGTGGGCCTGCTGGAAGGGCACGGAGCGTTGCGTGTTGAGGCTGCCAGCTTCTGTGGAGGCTGGCGCAGCCGAAGCCTGACTGCCCAGCGCTTGGGTAAGACCCGCCTGTGTGCTGTCACCAGAATCAAAACAGAACCCTCTGGGGTAGGACTGCTGACGCTGACGGTCCTCAGCCCACGTGACGAACAACCTGGTTAAGATGAATGCAGAACGTCTGGGTGTCTGCAGTCGAGCTGGTCATGGAAAGAATTTATATGTGTGCCTTGTTATAGAAAAAAGGTATTGAAGCCAAGGTCGTCACTCTAATTCTTAGTTATTTACTAAAGCTGGGTTTCACCGGTTCCGGTGTGACAATTTCACGTATTTATTAAATTTTGTTTTCCTAATTTCTGTAAAGTCTTACCACACACAGCTTTGTGTCTGACATAAGCTGTTTGGTTTCTCCAGCATTTCCTAATATTTACAGTGTCTTTTCAAACATGAGAGACCAAAAGGGTTTTATGACAATACAGACAGACTAAGGCGCTCCAGGCACCGTGTCCCTCGGTGTCGAGCACGTCCTGTTTGGGCTCATTTACAACAGCACACGCTGCAATTCCTCACTGTTGGTTTAGGTTACCCAGGGAGAAAAGGTTCAGAAAACAATCAAGCCTCCATTCAATAAGGTTCAATTAAAAACATGTTTCATTTTCCTTATAACACAGTAATTTCCTGAGCTTTTAGATAACTAATTTTATTCAAACAAGATTATAAAGTACAACAATGGCCCGTATCTGTCACCGATGCCCATGCGCAGGAGTATCACCGAGCTGAACAGAACCAAGCCCTGACATGGGCCACGCCATGGCTGACCCCCGAAGAGCCGTCCAAGGGAAAGAGGCCAGTCCAACGGCCGCGGTGTGATCTGCTCTGTAAGGGGCTGAGGACTGGCAAACCCACAGCAATGGAATGAGGCTGGAAGCCCAAACCTGGAGCAGGGGGGGACGAGGAGCAACTGCTGGTGGGAACAAGAAAACGTGGACAGAATGATCACAGCAGTGTTGGCATACTTGTGCATCAACCAGAAACCACTGACTTTTTGCTTTAAATGGGTGAATTATGTATCACATGAACTATCTTAAAATGGATTTAAAAAAATCAATGAACGTCATGTGCAAATCTCTGTCCTTAACAGCTCCATTCCATGGCAGGGGATCTGGTGTCCAGATCGTACACAACAGGAACTGGAACCTAAGCACCATGTTAACAGCATTTTTTAAAAAATTGCAAAAATACTAAAGTAAGAAATAGAAATTGGCTAAGACTCACATATAGTATATCTAAAATCACAGCTTGATATCGAGCGGATGGGCAGACCCTATTTGAATGAACACATGTGGACATAAACAGCCAGCATGCTTTATCCTAAATCGCACTGCCCGACAGAACCTTCTAGAGTAGCATGTTCAGTCGGAGCTGCCTCACGCTGTATCCACCAAGCACAGCAGCCCTTGGACACCTGAAATACAGTCACAGGACTAAGGAAACAGAACACAATTTTAATTCACTCTAATTTGAAAAGACATACATGGGAAGTGGCTACTTGCTGAACAGCACAGGGCCACAGAAAGGAAAGCAGGGTGTGCCACATGAGCCTGTGTGGCCGTGCAGAGGACCACAGATGGGGGCGCCACAAAGGCCCAGGCTGGGCATCAGGGCCACATTTCATAGCCCGGAGATCAGAGGGTAACAGACAGGTTGCACCCAAGGACACTGTTCCAATGTTAAACCTCAGCCACTGTCAGCGTGCGACACAGCAGGGAGCCAGGCATGCCAGCATCAGCTGATCACATGAAGCTGTAGGTCTAAGCACTGCATGACGTGCGACAACATGGCTTTATGGGACAGATGTGGAAAAAGAGCAAGGAAAGTGGGTCATTCTCTGTAGGCAAGGACTTGGTTGCCTGTTTCCAGATGACCCTGCTGTTCGCCCTCAAGGGCAGACCCGTCTCCCGTTCTGGCCGATGCCCTACAACATGGCAGGTGGCCTACAATGTCACTGAACCGTCACGGCGAGGTGACCCTCACCAGGCTTCCAGGCCACACAGTCCAAGGACAGGATAGAGTACTCCACAGCTGAGACCGGAATTGCCAACAAAGGCCAAGACACAGCCATGCCATCTAGAGAGCACCAGGCAGCCCCGACGCCCAGGCACGATCCTGGCCTGGCCAGCTTCCTCCACGGGGAGCTCTCAACGGCCCATTTAACACACTGCTCCTATAGTGCCTTGAAGTGGAGGGACTATCATCCACGTTGCTTAAATCATTAATTAAGATTCCACACTGGACTAAGTATAATTTCCATTTTGAAAACAGGAAAACCAAGGCACTAAAAGGTTAAATAATATACTCCTAATTAAACGATGAAAAATTTGAAAAGTAAACAGCCATATTATTTGTATTTTAACCTAAGTAAATCTGAAAATGCAATTCTCACTAATATTTTCCCTTAAATATATTTACTGAAACAACTCACCACAAGCCCTCCGGACATCTAGGTGCTCAGCTTCAGCACAGACAGGAACTCGACGGGCCACTTGCTCCATCACAGGTTTCCCTAACAACTGTCTCCAACTCCACAAGCCTCACATTCCATGATGTGTCCTAAAGGCTAATGCATTTCCCGACTCCAGTCAACTCAACCCGAAGAACAACTCAGGGGGATAACAGAGCAGGTCCTTTGTATGCCAGTCAATTTCATGAACTACAAACTATGGTAAATGTCAACCAAGAGAATCTATCTTAGGAAACAGAGGAAAGCCAACCATCACTAGTCCAGCCACTCATTCCAAGCTCCATCCCCTTGGGCTACTTGCAGTGATTGATATTGCTAATGAAAAGCATAGAAGCATGTTCAGCCAAGCCAGCTCTCACAGAGCACATGAAAAAGATGTAGAAAAGCTTAAAGAATCATTTCAGAAAAAGAGGAAAAATTTAACACTGCTACTTTGATGTTACCCAAATGGTATCCTCCAACTTAACTTTAAAAAGAGAGAGAGAGTGCTAAGATGGTAGAATGTTTCTCTGCTCTCTGCTTTATGGGACAATAGCCTGACATTAAATAAGTAAAGAGATTACCCAGTGATGGATGATTTGAGTCACAATCATTAACTATAGCAAAGGAACCAAAGTGTCTCTCAAGACAGCAAAGCCCATAAAACATCAAACTGTTCCAAGTCTATCTGCAATCTGGGGAATGTCTGTTTCTTAACCTACCAAGTCAGAACTCCTAAGAATGGAGGCAGACACCAGCACTTTGTAAAGCTGTCTAGATGATCTGAACGATCAAATATTCAATTCATTCAAAATGTGCACTGAGCACCTGCAGTACTGTGCCCAGAGCTGAGGGACAGTAGTGAAAGGCAGACGTGACTGGCACATTCTCCTCATGAACCTAGCACAGGGTCAGATGAACATGACCAACAGCCAGGAGAGGCTGTGGCAGCCAGAGCATACAGCGCCCAAAGGTGGATTCCAGCCTCACCGCTCAGCACACCTCCATGCAGGCACACATGCCCAATAATGCCCAATGTGACCCAAGGCCAAATACAACAAGCTGCACAAAGTAAAATGACAGAAATCCGTCCAAACACATCAGAAATCATAATGTGAATGAGTAAAACATGCCTGCCAACAGACTCCAGGTGAGGTCTCAAGAAGACAGATAGTCCCACGACATGCTGTTCACCACAAGCACACTGCCAAGCATGCAGCATGCTCTAGGATGAACAGAAGAGAACACACAGGCTAGGAGGCTCCAAATCAGAAGGCAGCCTGGGTAACACATCAACACACGGAAAAACGGATTTAAGGAAAAAAGTATTTAAAATGGCAAAAGGGAACCTTCCAAAAAAATTATGGTTATAAGCCGGGCGCAGTGGTGCACACCTGTAATCCCAGCACTTTGGGAGGCTGAGACAGGAGAATCATGAGTTCAAAGGCAGCCTCAGCAATGGCAAGGTGCCAAGCAACTCAGTGAGACCCTGTCTCTACATAAAACACAAAAGAGGGCTGGGGATGTGGCTCAGTGGTCGAGTGTCCCTGAGTTCAATCCCCAGTTCCAAAAAAAAAATGACAGTTATAACCTTGCAAGCACCACACAGTATAGCCTCAAGAGAGACTAAATATTTCAGCTGTAACTAAAGATGTCCAAAGTACAAAGAGAAAATGATAAATCCCTGGCCATAAAAGGAAAATTCAAAATACCTTCCCCTCCAAATCTTACAAATCAGCACACTCCCCCCAAAAAAACAATTAGGATGAAAACATCTGAATACACAATGAACAAGCCACATCGAGTGCCTGCTGAGGTGACATGTGGGCAGTTAGGAAACTTCACCCTCCAAACACTAGCATTATGTTTTATTTAAAAATGTACAAGCTAGAGAAACTTTAAGAAAGGAAGAGCAAGCCGGGCGCGGTGGCTCAAGCCTGTAATCCCAGCACTTAGGGAGGCTGAGACAGGAGAATCGCGAGTTCAAAGTCAGCCTCAGCAAGAGCGAGGCGCTAAGCGACTCAGTGAGACCCTGTCTCTACATAAAACACAAAATAAGGCTGGGGATGTGGCTCAGTGGTTGAGTGCCCCTGAGTTCAATCTCTAGTACCAAAAAAAAAAAAGAAAAAGAAAGGAAGAGCAGAGGACAGACAGCTGGGATCCCACCAGGCACAAAGCCATCAACAGGGGGAAGATGTCACAGCTAAATATTCAGGTAATTATCTCCTTTGCTAAAAGCTATTTGTTCCTTCCACAAAAAAACAAAAAGGATAGAATACTGAATGCAGCAGTGTACAGCGAATACATGAGCATGAGGGCCAGACGCAACCTGGGAGTGGCCTCAAGGGAGACCCAACCACTCCACCCCCACTCCAGCACCTCAGGCTGTGACCTTCTGCGAAGGTGTCCCCACCTCTAAGCCTGGAGACCCTCCACACAAGTGGAGTAATGACAGCAGCTCGTCTTGAGGCTGCAAGTGAAAATTCAAGCAGCCAAGAGTGTGAGGAGCTCCCAACACCGCCAGGCTGCAGGCTGCGACCCCGTGGGCAGCTGAGCCACCAGGCAGGCACCTCAGAGTCTGGGTTAGAGAAGCCCAGAACGCGAGCAAGCACACCTGAAGCTGTCACGTTGCAGTACAGGTGCACACCACCACAAATGCCTGAGAATTCTTCTAGAACAGCCAAGTTTCTAGCAGGCGCTTCTGGCGGGCAGACTGAAGGGACTGGGCAACACTGGGCCGTGCTGTGGGGAGCTGCTCACTGTCACCTTCATCAACTAAATCCAAAAGTGTAAAACGAGTTCTCCCGGCCCGGCTGTTCTGCCAGCGTACCCACAGCAGCCACGCCGGGGACAGCACACTCCGTCCCCACAGGTGACTTGGCTTGTCGCATGTCTGCATTCTCTCCCTCGCCCAGGATCCAGCAGCTCTGCAGTGGAGTTCCACAGGCTGGTCTGAAGCATCAGGGCAGCGGAGGACCGCTCCTTCCAGGTCACAGAAAGACTGGGGTCAGCGGAGAAGACCCTCTCCACAAAAATCCCTCCGCTGCTACGCCTGCCCCGACAGATGAGGCAGCAACTTAACGCTGCCCAAATTTAAAGCAGAATGTGTGGACAGGCGTCCTGGACTGGCTCCGGTGGCTTATCTCGCCGACACGTGCGCTTATGGAGAATTTGGGCCTGACGAGCTGCTGCAGGCCTGGGTGCTGCCACCCCTCCAGGGAACTCGGCAGGGCAGCTCCCTCCTCTGAACAAACGTGAGCACTGTTGAGTTTACCTTCCGAGCCCCAGCAGGGAAACGACCAGCTTGACATATCAACATATTCTCAACATGAGAAAGCACATATTTTGTTTTCCTGCCCTTTAAAAAATATTTCCTGACTCTAGGTCTTAAAGCAAAGCTACCTGAAACCATCTCTAGCAACGGTTTACATTTACCAAGCACGTACTATGTGCCCGTGACCACGCCAAGCTTCCCATGGACAACACTGTAAATCCTCACAAGAATTCTGTCAAGCAGACATAATTCTTGCCCTGTTTCCTTCTAAGAATGAAACTGGAGCACAGAGGGGTAAAGCAACCTGCCCAAAGTCACAGCTAACGTGGTAAAGCTGCTGAAAGCAGTTAGATCCCAAGTCTGTGCAGGTCGAGGGCCGAGGACTGCATACAAAACAGGATTCCAACACAGTGTGATGAGGGCCGGGCGCCAGCCCAAGCCAGTCTGGATCTGCACTCCAACGCTCCCACTTAGTAGCTTTGAGATTCTCACAAAAAAATCTGTCTTCAGCCACAATAAGTCCATGCAAGAGTGATGTCATTTCAGACTGTAAGTAAATTACTGCTTAACAACAGTACTGACAGGACATGGAAAGTACATGGAAACCCAGGCCGCACCATCGGGCTCAGGATTCTGCTCCAAAGACTCTGCTGGGCGAGTCTCTGTGCTTAAGACCGCTGACCTGCTGGGGAGCAGCAGTGCCTGCCCGGAGCACCTGAGACCACACAGCAACCCCCTCGCTGGAGAACCGCCACCCCAGCTAAGGCCCTGGAGCTCCTCCCCATCTAGGTACTGAGAGAACCCGGCTCCATGTAAACTGTCTAGCCTGTCCCTTCAAAACTTCAAGAATTATTTTCAACTGCAAATTTTTTTTAAAGTGTTTTTTTTGGGGGGGTGGGTACCAGGGATTAACTCGGGCACTCGACCACTGAGCCGCATCCCCAGCCCTGTTTTGTGTTTTATGTAGAGACAGGGTCTCACTGAGTTGCTTAGTGCCTCCCTGTTGCTGAGGCTGGCTTTGAACTCGCGATCCTCCCGGGGCAGCCTTGGGAGGAGAAAATCAACAGGTCTTTTAGAAGGCGGCCGTCTACCCCACAGTTCACCAGGCGTCCACGCCTCCGTGCTCGTCCATCTCAGGCCTTCCCAGCCCAGAGGCGCCCCGGCTTCTGCACCACTCCTCACTGCTCCACCCTGCCCCGGCCCCGGGCATGACCAGTGCCGCGGTCCCCAGACCTGCCTCTTGCAGAGGAGCCACCGCCACTGCCTGCTCGTCCCGGCAGCCTCCTGGGCCCATCCCAGCTCTCCGCGCGGAGGTCCCGAGGCACCGCAGTTCACCCCTCCACGACAGATAGCTGCGTTCTTCTAAAACCGCCTCATTTTAGTACAGAAAAAAGTACATTAGGTTTAAAACTGCATTAAGGTTTCCCCAGGTATCAACATAATCTGTCCACTAGAGCAAATCTTATCACAACATAAACATACCAGTTACAGTTAATAGCATACTTTCCCATATTATTTACTGCTATTAAAGCAAACAGATACCGAAACATGAACATGCTTACTATCACATTTGAATGGTTGGGGGTCATGCTGTTTAAACCCTGGCTCTCTCAAAACCAGGGGCTGACTTCTGATGCTGCCACCAGGGGCTATGGCTTCCGTCCTGCAAAATCCCTGCCTCCACTTTGCAGGGCAGGGTGCTCTCGGTTTCACTCCAAAGGCAACCCTCCCAGCCTTGCTCCACCAGCTGCCTCCTCCTTCCCAGAGCTGATCCACTGGTGCTCCTCTGGGGTGGGTGCCAGCTTGCGGAGCACTTCTATAAAATGCTGGAAAATTACACTGATTTCTCTCGTTTTTGTTTTTTAACTTCAGAGTTATTTTATTCAGCTTTTAATGTAAAACTTGATTCCTGCTTCAAAGATTTCTTCTCCCACTCCAGATCTACTCAGGGGTTCCTCTAACAACGCCCAGGTCAAGACACAAAGGCCTTTCCTTGACTGGGTGTGCCACAGCAGCTGTGGTCCCTCAGCACCTGGCAGGGAGCCTGGGCACTCTTATACGACCCTCTACATCAATCACTTTGTACATATAAAATAGCACAAATGAAATAAATACAGCCTAAGTAGGTTTTCATAATAGTTGACATCTACTGAGTTTCTATGTGCAAGAGCCTGTGCTAAATATTTTCATGCATTATTTAATTCTCATAATAGTACTATTAAATAGGTATTATATATATTAACACGCCTAGTTTAGAGATAAATTAAGTACAATAATTAGGAGCAAAGTAAGTAATGGAGCCAGAACTGAAGCCCAGGTCTGCCTCAAGAGCCCAGGGCTTGACCTCTGTGTGCTCCACCCACATGTGGAAAGCAACAGAGCTGAAGACGGGGCCAGCCAGCGCAGGAGGGCACGCCCTCAACCTTGGACCACACGCCAGGTGCCAAGGGCGTGTGCAGCATGCGGGCAGCCTCCCTACTGGTTTCCAGCAGGCAGCTCTGCCAGGACCTTTGTTCAAACACGCACTAGTATCAACAGGACAGAGAGGGCACAAAAACTGCAGGCCATGAAAAATGCCCCCCGCTCCCGTCCCAGGTGCTCTCAGGTAAATCAGCTCATGCTGTGGTTTACAGCTCATTTCTGAAAAAAAGCTTCTGTGCCAAGCTGAAGAAACAAGCAAGCCCAACTTGAGAAGAGCCAGGGCAAGGACGGGCACTAATACCCAGTAGCAGCTCCTCTGTACTACTCCAGGGGCAGCCGCCACCACCTTCACCTCCCTGTACCAAAACAGGGAAGCAGGGACCCCATGTTAAGGATTAAGTTACCCTCTGCTACAGAGACAGTGGTCTAATACAACAATGATATCAGTTCATCAAGTAAATGCTTTGTGTTGGCCAGTCATATGTAATTTATCCTCATAAAGCAAACTTACATTGCTGAAGAACAGAGGTTTGCAATTTTTAAAGGTTTAAATACGTAATAAACATGTTTTCAGTACTATTTAGGATGCCAGGATACTTTAATCTTGCCTCTTAGTAATATTTTTCCTTATACAGCAAGTGAAAAGTAATTCTAAGGCCTCTCCTAACTGCTAAGCGGGTTATATTCCAGTTTTCTATCAATGCATCTGTAAACTGGATATAAAAGTTACGAGGCCAGGCACACGGGCACACACCTGTAATCCCAGCAGCTCAGGAGGCTGCGACAGGAAGAGTGTCAGCTCAAAACCAGCCTAAGCAAAAAAAAAAAAGCGAGGTGCTAAGCAACTCAGTGAGACCCTGTCTCTAAATAAAATATGAAAGGGACTAGGGATGTGGCTCGGTGGTTATGCGCTCCTGGGTTCAATCCCCAGTACCAAAAGAAAAAAGAAAGGAAAAGTTACAAAATGCTCCAATATCAGGCCATGAAAGCCCACTCGAATTGAAAACACGGTGCACAGTGGGGTGAGCCGACACCCACCCATGACCCTCTGGGCCTCTGGAGGTGGAAGCAGCAGTGAGACTGCGGGGCTCTGTCCCTCGGGCCTGGCCTCCACCCGCACATGCTGGGTGCAGGGCTGCCTGGGCTGTGCCCTCGCCTTGGGCGGTCAGCCACACCGCGTCCGTGCCGGTCCACCACCGTAGTAGTGTTCTTACCATCCTCAGTTTTTCAGCTGAGTGGATTATTTGCTCAGTATCACAGAGCCAGAGACCCAGAGGGAACCCAAGGGGCGGAAATCCTCAGGCTCCACAGCGCTCGCTCGGGAGAGGGAGCAATGTCAATCAACGAGATCAATAAAGGTGGGGACCATCGCTGTGTGGCGGCAGTGCGCAGCCGTGGACAGGACAGGCAGCAGCGGCCCGGCAGAGGGCGCGCGGGGGTGG